>JASSUY010050210.1:0-49341 GCA_032466535.1 Forpus xanthops | reverse complement strand
CAAGGTCCTCCACCTGGGTAGGAGCAATCCCAGGCACAGCTACAGGTTGGGCAGAGAAGAGAATCAGAGCAGCCCTGCAGAGAAGGACTTGGGGGTGTTGGTTGATGAGAAACTGAACATGAGCCGGCTTCGGTGTGCACTTGCAACCCATAAAGCCAATGGTGTCTTGAATTGCATTAAAAGGAGCGTGACCAGCAGGTCGAAGGAGGTGATCCTGCCCCTCTACTCTGCCCTTGTGAGACCTCACTTGGAGTATTGTGTGCAATTCTGGTGTCCTCATTATAAAAAGAGCATGGAACTGTTGGAAGAAGTCCAGGGGAGGGTCACGAGGATGATCAGGGGGCTGGAGTGTCTAAGTGTGAGGCACCTCTGCCAGTTGTAGGGGGGTTGGAACTAGGTGATCGCACTGTCCTTTCCAACCTTAATCATTCTGTGATTCTATAATTCTATGCTCCTCTTTGTGAGATGCCAGGTTATGTTTTTCACAGTTTCTTCAGCCAAGCAGCTGAAGGGTAAGGCTGGAACGGAGCCTCACTGGCAAAATCCTCGGTGTCATTGCTCATTTGTCTCATTTGAGAAAAAGAACCTCAAAGCACTGCAGCGCCTCCCCCATGATTCATCCTTTTGGGAGGGAAATAATTAAGATGAGAAATTAAACCAAAATAAGATTCCTTTAAGCATAATTTAACCCCAAGTTGTTGCCAAGAATGTGACAAGGAAATGGTAAGCCTAGGCTGATATATATTTTTAATTCTTTGTAGAATGTTTTCTAATCCTGTGAAGAAAATGGCTATTCACTATTTGTTCCTACTTTTTGATACTCTGGGGATTCTTCCATTTTTTATTCTTAACAGCCATTCATTGGCAGTAGCAGCACTGACTAATCAAGATGCAGTCGACAGGACTTCTGCATCTTGGTATAGCTCTCATGGCTCATGGTGAACTCCAGCTCACAAAACCATCAAAGCACAAGGCCAGTCTCCATTACCATGTGCCCTGAGTGTAGGTTTATTAAGTGTGGGCTTAAACTCCTCTAAAACCAACAAGACACAAACACGTATTAAAATGCTTTGCTAGGTCAGAGAAGCTTGCTGAACTCGGTCCTGTTTACAGATGGTTGGAACAGACTGTGCCTGGCTATTGAGCATCACAGAAGAGGAGATGCACAGATGCAAATCCATCTGCAAAATTTGGAGGTTGATTAAACATTGTCGCTCCATAATAAGCCAGCCTTGTACTTAATGATTATCGTGGTGAAAACAAATCTAATGCACCATTTCATCTGTTAATTTTGCACAGCTTACTAGAATAGATTTTATGACTGTGTCGCGTCTGATAAAAAAATGATGTCCAAAATGCAAATTTATGACTAGATAATGTGAGTATGACTGATGGATGCAAAGAAGCAATTGGTGAAAAAAAGTTTTTAGGGGTTACAGGTTCTACAATGAGATCCAAAGAGGAAAGATAGCATATGGCCTCTGAAACATATTTTATGTTATGGGCTGTTCAAAGCACATATGTTTCCCCTTTGTGAGAGAAAGTTGGCTGGTGTCTTCACTGAACTTCAAGGTTTTTATTATTATTCCTAATTATGCTATTTTTCTGATGACCTAATGAAACAGAAAAAGTAAATCATACTTCTGACTTTTGGCAGAGCCATAAAGTGCCTGACTGTGTCCTTGAATTTAATACTTCCTAATTGCTGATTGTTCCCCAAAATAATTACGTTGTAGATTTATTTTTATAGCCTGAAGTTCTGTTCTAGGACAATTTCACCTCTTGAAGTTGATGTAGCTGGTTTAAGAGAATTTTTAAGAAGGATGGTTGCTATCGAATTATGAAAGATTTCATATGCGACAGTGGACCATTCTGTTCTCTGGTGCAGCCTGGTAAGTCAGAGAAGTCATAGAACAGATTAACTTCATGTAAGACACTTGAATACTGACATACTGGAGTATCTGGGATTACCTTGTTTCTTTGAATATTTTAAAAAAGACTTATAAATGACATTAGAAGTATCTACTACATAACTACATTTCTGTCGATTGTAGTATCCATGGACCCTCAAAGTAGCCTTGAGTAGAAAAGATTTTACAAGTATCTATCCTATTCATGGATCATGTGTTAAATGCCATACTGATTTAAAGCCTTTATAAATGTACTCATTTATTATTCAGTGTTTTCAGTGGATTTCTAAAGCTCCCAATAGTGCTTTGATTTGTTTTGATAAGTTGTTTCACGATATCCAGGAACCATCTTATTTTTTCCTTACATGAGATTCTGTGATCTGTCTTCAAATAGCAAAATATTGTCTCTGCTCAATTCAGAAGTAGCTGCCTCCTTTTCCTGGGCCCAAGGCTTAGGTAATATTTAGTAACTCATTAAATTATATGACCTAAATACTTTAATCAGTTATCTAGCTTAGATTTGTCTAGTGAAACACCAGCTCACAGAGCACACTATCACACGCATTGGCCAGAAGGGACTAAATACCCTACTGCAAAGCTAGAAGCCCATCTCCGTTCTCCCCGCAGCAGTGAAGGGCTGAGCCCCAGGAGGGAGAGGCTGAGGCAGGTGGAGGTGGCCGTGCTGGTTGGCTTTGATGACTAGTAGCCACATGTGTGATACATCCCACCAGCAGCCCCACCAGCCCTTACTGCTGGTGCTGCAGAGACCAGGAGTGTCACAGTGAAAGGCAGTTAGGGCACTCATGTGGCCATCACCTTCCAGCTGCACATAGCATGTTTTCAGGTGACTTTCATGGGAAAGGAACATTTCACTGATTTTAGCAGTACACAGACTTCTCTGACACAACTGCAATAAGTGGACAGATTTTGGGGTCTGGTGGTGTTTCAGAAAAGTCTCAGTTGTCAGATCTACCCCAGAAAGAGCTAGAGCAAGCTACCAACCCCGAACTTTAATCTACCTCCATGCAGGACTTAAACAGACCAGTATATGTTGCTGTCAGTCAGAAGAAAGCAAGGTGGTGTTTTCTCAGAGTATCTACTTGTACAGAAGGGAGCTCTGTCTGTCTTGTAGTCCTCTGGGGCGCAATGAAGCCGTATCTGAGGGAAATTACTGAGACTAATTTTGATCCCTGTGGCCTTGTCTGATAACATTAGGTAGCAAAATAAATAAATAAATAACAACCAAATCCATGCAATGAAGTGAAGTGATCACTTCTGAATTATTTAAAATGGTGCATTTGCTAGTGAGCTTCATGAGAAATGAGCAACTGTAGGAGCTGCTCAGAGCTTCAGCAGAAAAACATTCAGTCCAAGATAATACAATGTAACAGAGTGTTCCTTTAAAAAAATGGCAATTCCTTGTAGTGCTTATAAAGTTTACTTTAAATGACCTCTGCTAATTTTGTTTATGTTTATAGGGACCTAGGTTACAGCTGTTCCACATTTAATCGCAAGAATAATGGTAGTTTTCAGATGGTGGGACATGTTTGAATGAACTGCTTAATTTCACCAATTTCTGTGTTCTTGTGGAACTGTCTTCATCTTTCCTTCGGCCTAGTTAAGCAAGTGTTCACTGAACATTTTTATCTCATAATAAGCAATGTTGTTGTTCTGCCTGATGCTATACTTCTTGCTATATAGCTCACTAATTTTGGTTTTTGCAACATTTTTTCTTTTATTTTTAGAGGATAAACTTGGAAAGAGTTTTGTTTTATATGGTATAAAAAGAATTCTAATTTGAGGCATAGAAACTAAAAAGAAACTTATGGCCTTTGTATGCATAGTCAGGATCCAAGTCCTTAATTAGTAATGCTTTACAGGCATACGTAAATGTAAGCCCAAGAGGTGAGATGAGAACCATGCTATGTGCAGGGTTGCTATGTATAATTATATAATTGAAAAAAGCACAGCCCCCAGTATAATAAGAGTAAGAATAAAATTGCTCAGAGTTGACGTAGAATGCTTCAGCAGTGGAGTTCAAAGTGCAGTGTTTCTTGGTTCTAGCTAATTACTACTCTTGAAAGCTCCTTTTAAATTGGAAGGGGAAAACAAAAGGTTTAGAGATAGACATTTGAACAAAAGACCTCCGGTTCATATGTTTCTGTAAAGATCAGGGCAGAATAGCTAAAGCACATTGGGACTATAAGACCTGACCCAAACTTAGCAATTATTTCTGATTTTCTGGCTGGATATTTTTATTCCAGTGTTTGACAGTCTTCATCTTCCAGCTGATATTAGTGATGAACTTGACTACCTCTTGCATCTTAACTTGACATCGGAAGTAAGTTTCTGTGACTGTTAAACTGCTAGATTGGTCTGAGTGTACTGCAAGACAGCCATTCATTTCATTCTTATACAGAAGTACTTGCTACTCACTCTTGTGGCCAGGTGATCCTAAGCATTTTGTTTATTTTTCAGTATGTCTATGTTCATTGAGTTATAGAATGACAAGAACATCAAAATGTGCTGTAGCGATAGGACAAGGGGTAAAGGTTCAAACTTAAACAGGGGAAGTTTAGATTGGATATAAGGAAGAAATTCTTTGCTGTAAGGGTGGTGAAGCTCAGGAATGGGTTGCCCAAAGAAGTTGTGAATGCTCCATCTCTGGCAGCATTCAAGGCCAGGTTGGACAGAGTCTTGGATGGCATGGTTTAGTAGGAGGTCCTTTCCAACCCTAACTCTTTTATGATTCTATGATTGTAAAATGCAGTGGGAGGTAATAATAGTCAATATTTTCATAATCTCATAAACAGGGGACACATGGTAAAGCCGTTGCATAAGATCTGAACTACTGCCCACCTTGAAGTGACTTTCACCAAACCATTTCATTTTCTGGTCCCACATATTCTTAATAAAACATGCAGTGATGCTGACAAGCTTTGTAAAATAGTTTAAAATCAACTGGTAAACAGTGTACTCCTCTATGTAGAATAGCATTTTCAGTATATGATGCTGCAGAAGACGTGGAGAGATTTTGCCTGGCTTCCCTAGGATTCAGATTGCTTCAGACTTGAGGGTCTTTCTTGTTTATGCTAAAATCAGGTTTTAAAGTCCAGGATCTTATTAGGTGTCCCATTCAGTGCATATTCACATTCATACAATATTTTCGTTCTTGTCCTCATCCTTAACTTTATACAAAATAAAATGAAAATATAAAGGTATTTCTTCAACATTATTTCCATCCATCTGCTTTCTGTTCTCTCTCCTCATTTAAAACCTCAGGCTCCATTCTGCTTGAAATTCATTTCAGAGCCCTGGGTATTCAGTTGGTCCCTTACACACACTCTCCAAATAGATGAAAGATGCAAAAGCAACTAGGTGTACATATTTCCTCAGCGTGGTCTCATCAGAGGTCTCCTCTTGAGGTTTATGGCTCAGGGCTCTTAAATGTCAAAATGATGGCATGAAAAAGGAGAGGCCAGTGGAGTTAGGATGTGAGCAGAAAAAGGTTCATTTAGGGATTGCATTGGGCTGGAGACTGTTCCCGATGGGATATTGAAATTTGAGTTCCTTCTTGGTAAAGAATTTACAATGAGGGATTTTAAGGTCCCTCTCTCATTTAATTTTAATTGAAATACATCTGGAAGCAGATGCTGAAATAAAAGCATAGCTGAGACATCCTGAGAGCAGTGAAAGGGAGCTTGACCAACACACTCCCCTGTTGATCATGCTCCCAGGATAAGCAGGACTTATAATGTCATCCTGTATTAAGGGTCAACATGAGCCCAATCATGTGCAGGCAGAGAGAGTGGTCGTAAGTTACCACACTTGCATGCTTCAAATAAGTACACAGAATCAAGAATGCGTCACTGTACCAGGATCATTCAAACCCATCTGATTTTATTGTACATGTAGACAGGGCATTAAGGTCAAATCTTCTGCATGGTAATAATCCAAAGGTTTGGGTAAGTATCACATTCTTTAGTCTCTGCAATCTGAAAGAATAAATAAAAAAGCAACTACAGGGATTACAAATAAATCACACTGGCTTCTTTATTCTAAAGCCCATTTGGCTGGATATGTATTAGAATTCAAAATTGCAGTAACGATTCCTTAGCTTATCTAGAAAACTATTTCACTTGACTAGATCAATGAATAAAGTTGATTAATTGCCAAAGCTGCTAAGTTTAGCACAAGCCACATATTACTTTCTCTTTTTTGAGTATATCCTATGGCTAAAAGCCGATTTTGTAAATCCTACACTGAGATTAATCATGGGTTGTGTTCAAAGAGAAAACAGAGCCCTGAAATTACAGATTTGGAGAAAAATGTATCTTATGTTCATTTATTAAACCTTATGCTATTTTGTATTAGAAATAGTCCACAACTAAATAAGTCTTGCTTTTATAATAAGCAAAGGTACTTTCTTCACCTTTATTTTAATAGTTTGCATAAGGTGTTTATATCTCCAGGAAGACTTGCCTGAATCTAAACCAAGTTCCATCTAATATTACATGTTGACTGAGCTTCCAGGGGTCTGAACAGAAACCTAAGGATGAAATCCCTCATGAAAACTCAAATAATCTTGGACAAATAGTACACATATGATATTTACACATGGAATTGTTTAGGTTTGTGATATTTTGGGGGACAGATTTTATTTCCTTTTTTGTCCAATCCTTTTTTCATCATACTGTCTTTCCATTTTCAGGGAGTTATCTCTGGATCTCTCAGTTCCATTTATTCAATGAGCCATGCATCTCACAAAGTGATATTAGAGCTCCTGAGAAAGGGAGTTTTTTTTCTGTTCATAACATTCACCCCTCAGTCTTCCCTGCCATTCATATTCTAGCCATTCTATTGATCTTGGTCCTCCCCTTAATCTTCCTATCCCTCCAAAGCAATATTAGATACTTTCTCAGATTAAAAGAACTATGATGCATAGGTGTGGGTTTTTTTCACCTGGTGTTCTGACCATTCTTCACTGTTCAGTTTCAAAACAAAATGGAAATTGCCAGTGAAAAAGCAAAATCTGGTGCAAGTACTGACTTTCTGAAGAAGTTACATCTTTAATTTGTATTTGTGAACACATTATTTGCTGTTACATGAAAGCATAAATATATTGAAGAGCATGGATACCCACACATATACCTTTTTATCTCTTTAAACAGAATGGTTAGAGACCACTTTTATATATCAACCTATATACATACACACAGCTATGCATGTATGTTGACTCAACTTCAATCTTCATAAGGCTATGAATAGTACAAGCTGAATGATTTTCCAGTACAGTCCTAGATGTGATCCAATAATACTTTGAGCAATGTTAATTTATGGTTTTGGAATATAATACAATGCCGCAACCAAAAGATTGGTGTAATTTAATGTAGTAGATGGGCCAGATTTTGATTTGCGACCCTCAGAAGACAGAGGTTTAGCAAAGCTACTCCTCCCAACAGCCTTCTGGGCACAGCAGAAGCCCAGAGTAGCTGGTAGAAAAGAGTCCAAATCCTCTTTTTTGTTTGGTACACTTTCAGATTGGTGCTTTCCTGGTGTTTTCACAATCAATCAGTCAGTTGTGTTTCGAGTTCCTTCTCAGTGGTAAACAACCATACAAAGGGGGGATTAGAGCAGAGAATCGAGGTTCTCATTGTTATTAGCACTTATATCCACCAGGGACATGTTGTATGGAAACTACTCAGTCATTTCTGTCTTCCCTAGGTGACATGCATGTTCTAATTAAACACAACTGTTGTTACAGTAGCTGCAGTGAGTCTGTCAGCCTGAAATTAGCAGGTAGAAAGAAAAACATATTTCTGTCGTAAACGTCTGCAAAATCTAAGAGGCAGAAAATAAAAGATAAGATAAAAGGATTAAAACCAGTGTATCTAATGATTGGAATTTGGTGTAGTTATTCTTGTTGTCTGCCTTTTATTGATGGAGAATATCATACATAAGTTAACTAAATTCAATGTCTTATTTCTTTATAGTCTTGGAGCCACAAAGGAGAGAAAACAAAACCAAAATAAAGTATTTCTCAAACAGAAACAAGAATTATTTGTGTTTATAGTAAAAGCTGTCCTGGTAGGAAGTTATGGTATATCCCAAACATAGAAATACTCTTATTTCCTTCCAACCAGGAACTAAAAACAACAGGAGCAACTCATTTTGTCTGTAATACCTCTTCTTAGTGCATACTTCCTGAAAAATGGTGCTGCTTTTCCTCATATCCATTTCTGTAGTTATAATAATCTTTCAAGTATGTTGTTTTTTGTCCTACTTCCTCCTATCACTTCAGCTCTGTATCAGACAGCTTTTTGTCATGATGGTAAGGTTTCAAACTTTCTCTTGACTAAGTTTCATTTTTGTTTTATCTAAGTAGTTAAATTAAATAGGAGGGCTAGAAACAGAGATAAACCACAATCTCCAAGTACATTAATAATTCTGTAGGAGTTGTACAAAACTCACACTGAAGCCTATAAAAGATTTTTCTCAGGGAAGACTTTAAGACTTATTTATATGTGGTATCTCAGGTCTAGAGACGAGTAACAGAAAAAATATCTTTGTTTCAAGAAAATAACCTAAATAGACTACTTTCCTCATGAATAAAAAAAAAAAAAAAAAAAAAACAAAAAAAAAAAAAAACCAAAAACAAAGCCCAGAGGAAATTGTTAAGGAGCCAGAGTTCTACTGGCTACAGTATTTGATTATGTCTCTGATAAATACATTATTCAAGGCAGTCTATGAATGTCAGAAGCAAATCACAGCTCATCCACTCCCAGTAGAATTAAAGAGATCAGAAAGAAGAATCTCAGAGGAGGGTAAGATTTTGAAGACCATCCCCTGTGGTTGCATCAGTCATAGGTATGTGAGGGGCAGTTTAGCATGCCCTGCATCACCTTTCCCCAGGAGCCCCAAACACTTCTTGTGGTCCACAGGAGCCAGGCGAGTGGTCCCAGGCATGCAGCCCCAGGGGTCCCAGGAGCCTTGCCCCAGGGCTGGCAGGGTGAATGGCACCTGCCCCTGGGGGCCAGCATCAGGTAGCCCCATGGGATGATGGAGGAACCAAGCAGGGACTGCCTGTTCCTTTTGCAGTTGTAGCCAGATGGCATGGTTTGTTTGCCTCATAGCAACTAGCATCTGTGTTTGGTGACATTGTGGTACTGCTCAGGTCAGTAAATATGTTGGGACAGATTTTGCTTTAGGGGGCATATGTGAATTCTCCCTTGCTGCGTAGCACTTCTCAGTGTCCTGGCCAAAGGTGGAACATGTGAATAACCCCACAAAGAGAAATATCCCACAGAACTGTGGTTTGAACAGGTCAGATCTGTAAAGTTGCATGTGTAAAGCCCGCTTAGGTCAGATGTTGTAAGTATCTTGAGGTATGCTTTCATGCTAGCTGACAGCAGCCTTGATGACAGCAAAAGCAGGGAAGCACTCTGCAGCACACACTCAATATATGTGTGAACTTGACCCTGGCCTTTTGTTCTTTCCATTCACTCTAATCAAAACAATAGAATAACAAAGAGCAAGCAAGTATTACATACCAGAAACCAATGGGCGTATATGCTGATAGAAATTTGGAGGAGTTGTATGTCATAATGACATGTTGTTATAAAACTACTCAGTGATACAGCAGAGATGGTTCATATCATTAGCATTTACAGATTTATCAAGAAGAATCCTTCTTCTTCTGCATCATAGGTGTTATTAAATGAAGTGCTCACTTGCTTCATTATTAATGCAAACAAGTATTTTTCCATTCATAGCCTGTTCTATAATCTTTTTATATAGAAATACACATTTGTATATCTTTATAAATGCATATATACTTGTACATATCTATGTACATATATACGTACATATATATACATATGCATGCAGATATGTAGGTATATTTGTACATCTTTATATATGTGTATATATATGTGTTATAAATATCCCTTAATATATAATATGATATATAAATTGATGCACTGTTTATGTTGTAGCACAATTATATGCATAATATTTATAGGTATTTTGTTTCTGAGAGAAGTAAACCACTTCAAAGCTAAAACCGTGTATAAAATATCATCATATGAGTTGCACATACCAGTGACCAGATGTTACTTGTATGTAGCCATACTGTAGAGGTATTTCAAGGAACAATACTAGCAAATGCAGTTCAGCTGGTTAGAAAGGTGGACAGGAGCTTTTGTTGTAGGAACTACTGACAGATGGTCAGTAGAAGTAAGGATTTTGCTTGCATGGCCTGACACCTTCCTGCTGTCTATAGCAGAAGGCCATTCAAGAGCTGTGGTTTTGCAGGGTCTCAGGAGGCCTGCAGAGGATGGACTGCAAGCCCACAGCTGGAGGCAGCAGCCAGCTGCTGCTCTGACTGAAAGCTGAACTACAGCTGCAGCCAGGGCTCATGATAATCTGGGAGAAACATCATCCTGCATCTCCCATCTTTAATCTTAGCAGCATCCAATCTGGAGGTAGATTCACCAACTAAAAGGAACATTTGTCCCCCTTGCCCCTTGTGCCGCAAGGCACTCTGTGGCTCACAGCCTCCTCCATCCACATCTGTATTGCAGCTCTTCCTGGGGTCTGTGCAAAAAATAAGTAGTTTGGAGGCTATCTAGGAGGAAATCCTTAAACCCATCCTGCCCACTGAAGCTAGCTGAAATTGTCCCCATGGTCAGAGTCCAAGAATTACCATGGAAACTCCCTCAGCAAACTCTCATGTCAAAGCAAATATTTCAGCATTAGTTACCAGAGATTTTAAAAGATGCTGATTGAGAGAGCAGCACACTTTGTTCCCTTTCTGAGGTCACTTCACTAATCTACGCACTAAATCTGTGTGTTGCATGTGTTGCTCTCTGCTGACCTTAAAAATTGGATCAGAGGAGTGTAGAAATTACAGAGAATGCTCTCAGCAGTGACCCCTAACTACATGATATCTATGAAGAACAAGTGTCCCTGGAATTGTTTTTGCTCTCAAAATCAGTGTAAAGTTTGCCTGTCTAGAAACAGTTCCTGAGTAGGAAACTCATGATTGCATGGTGCCGTCTTCAAGACAGTCTGTTTGTCCTGTAATATCAATGTGATCACCAGAAAGGGAGATCCTAGCTTACTGGCCTGATGTTGCGTAGATCTGTATTCTTCTCCTGGCTTAGGATACAACCTTGGATGTGTTACTTCATTGTGTAGTGTCACTGCTTCTATCTCTTTCTTGCCTGTATAAATCACAGGCTCTTCTATCTTGCTTTATTTAGCCATATAGACAACATGTGAACATAATCTTCAGCTTTTCCATAGTCCCTTTTGTCCAATCTCCATTTTTTACCAACTCTCAGTTCTTTCCTCCACTGTGATATTTTAATTCTCACGTAATGGACATTGCCTCTTATTTTGATGTAATCAATTTACATTAGCATGCTACTACTTGTTGTCCCAGATTTATTAATTATAATTTTACAAGATGTCTTGGCTTTAATCTGTAGATTATTCTTCTCTCTCCTCTTTTTATTTTTTTTTCACCCCAGACATATTGCTTATAAACACTTTAGCAGGGTTAGTGCAACATATGTTTTCACATGAAAAATTCAGTAGTTGTACTAAACTGCTATCACCCTGGATATATCAATCTGAACATGCTGAATATACTGGATACTGATTAATATGGAGAAATTTCAGTACAAAACAGCACTGTGAGAATGAATTTAACACAGGAAATATTTCACATGCAAAATGCATTGAGTTTCATAAAAATATGAACAAATATACTGCTTATTTTGAATGACTCCTTGTAAATTCTTGTTCTTGCACAACAGCGTAGCAGAACTGGATTTAAATTTGCAAGTAGTACTAATAGAAAATTTGCCAAAGCATAGTTTCGTACAGCTCAAAAACTACACGGACTTGGATCAGATTTGCCAAATACTTTCAGCTGCAGACATGTTTAGATGGTTGAGTAGGATATGCATCTTGACAGTGGAACAGAAAATATTCCTTCTGCTTTTTCAGTGTCCAGTGATTAAAGTTGTCAAGCAAACATGAGGGAGCTGCATTTGGTGCTGCCTGTGTTGATTTGAGCTATAATTCTTATCTCAAAATTGTGATTTAACCAACAGGGAAAAAAAATATCCCAATATGTGTTTCCTCGATATTTACAGCTCTGAAACGTTTTAACAAATACTAAAACATCAGCTGTCAAGAGCAAGAGAATGGCATTGCACAGTTATTTTACAGGAGATGCAAATTGAAACCCCTTTAGGCAGAGCTGAGGCTGGAGCCTGGAGTTCAGGTCCCACAGACATCTCCATCACTGGCAATCCTGGAAGCAGCAAGCAGCAGTACAGTTGCAGCTTGTCCTTCATTTCCTTTCGTTTCTTATATGCCTACCACCTTTAACATTTTGTTTCAGATTAAGATGTTCTAATGCGATTACAGTTTGATAAGAAAATTGTTTTGTTTTACTTTGGCAGAACAAAATGGAAAGAAAAGAGCCAAGTTGTTCAGTTTGAACTAGAAGAAAGAAAAAAACCTGGGGTTTATTGGCATTCTTATACTTATGTACATCATTGGTATTGACAAGATGAGCCTGCATCTGTGTTGCTGCTGCTTGACATGGAGCAGAGAGTATCACTTCCCCTTTAGACTGAATACCCTGAGGAAAAAAACAGTAGACAGCCGCCATCACCATCCAGATGCTCTGTCCCCTTCATGAGAGCCAGGGAGAGACCAAAGCACAGCTGGAAGAGGCAAAGAGGAGGCTGAGCATGGGGACAATCACACGTGAGAGGCCGGAGCTGACCAGAGCTGCCTCCTCCCCACGCAGTGCCACGGAGCGCATCCTGTGCTGCAGGGAGATTGTAAGCCACGGACGAGGCAACACAGGTGCCCTGGATGGAGCACTGGGCATAAGCTCCCAACACCCCTCACAATCCCTGCCTGCCAGCTGCCCCAGCCTGCCTCTGCCTGCTCTGTAATGGGAACAACCTGCCCTTGCACCCGCGTTCCTGTGCTGCTGGGAACGCAGGGAAACCAGGCTTGTTCACCTCTCCTTGGAAAGCCAGTAACCAAACCTGCTGTAAGGCAGTGCTTGCTCCAGCCATGCTAAGCTCATGCCTTTAGGGATTTCAGGAATTTAAGGAAGCTGAGGGAAACCCTCTGCTGCCTGAGTGCCACTGTTCATCCTGTCAGAGCCACTGTCCCCAGCTCCGGAATCGTACAAGTGTGTGACATGAGTTACTACTTTTGACTTCACTTGATTTCCTAAAGGCTAGTTTCATTGTTACTCATTATTTCCTGCATAAGCTTAAGCAAGTCCAGAGAAGGGCCAAGAACCTCAGAGGGCTGGAACACCTCACCTATGAAGACAGGTAGAGAGTATTCAGAGACCTTACAGCAGCCTTCCAGTGCCTAAAGGGGCCTACAAGAAATCTGGAGAGGGACTTTTTAGAAGGGCATGTAGGAATAGGACAGGGTGGAATGGCATTGAACTGAAAGATGGTAGATTTAGATTAGACACTAGGAAAAAATCCCTTGCTATGAGAGTGATGCGGCACTGGCACAGGTTGCCCAGAGAAGCTGTGGATGCTCAATCCCTGGAACTGTTCAAGGCCAGGCTGGATAAAGCTTTGAACATCCTGGTCTAGTGGAAGATGCCCCTGCCCATGGCAGGGGTTGGAACTAGCTGACCTGTAAGGTCCCTTCCAACACAAACCATACTAGGATTCTCTGATCCTATGGAAAGAACATCAGGCAGGTTTCAGCTCTTTGTCTGTCATTTTGCAGCATTTGTTATGAAACCCAGCTGATGAGTGGTTTACTCGCATGATCAATCTCTTCAACTTCAGTGGGACTATTTATTAGTGATATATGCTCTAAATACAAGTCAGGCTAGATCAACCTTGCCCCTGGAGTCTATGCAAGGGAAAATATGCTAATTAAATGTATGCAGGAGGCTACAGTTCATATAAATGCTAAAGGGATTTTATTTATTATGATGGCTACTCTTTTGATTGCCTTGTTAAAAAAATGCCAACGGTCTAACATTTGCCTGGAAAAATTATATTTCCTTCCTCCTTGCCATCTGTCTGGAATTAAAATGATGACCATGTTTGTTTAAACTCTAAAAATACTGTTTCCCATCAAAGAAATCAAGAGATATTGTGCTCTTCATAAAAAACATACAAGCAAAACAGGAAAAAAACTCCACCACTGCACAGACTCATCAAAAAGGAATTGCTAGAGTGATGGAGGAGGGTATTTCCAGTCCATCTGATGCTTTTAATTGCAGTTCTTATGAATGGTCTGAATCTCTCATACCTGAGTTGCAGCACAGAGCAAGTTATTTTTAGCAGCTGTAGCCCAATGCTACTGTTGCTGCTCTACAGTGGCATATCCATAGATACACTTTCCATCCAGCGGTTTCAGACTCTGTAGATAAATTAAATACATTACCTGATACAGCATCATTAGTATCAACTACCAAATATTAGGCAAATATTAACTGAAAGGAGGAGGAAGGGTGATAAAGGCACCCAAAGATATTGCCTCCTCTTCTTCAAAGCGCCTAGATACATATATGTGGTATATAAAACACAGACAGAAGAGATTCTTTTTAAAGATGGTGTAGAGAAAAGCTCTTTGAGATTTATCTTCCTGGTAAATGCCCATAAAAGGAGCACCATTGTTATTTACTTATTTTTAAAGAAAAAGGAGGTTTTGTTGCTTGTGAATGAAGGTTAAGTTTTATGGAGGAAAAAAAAAAATGCATTTCTCCTTGCTTTGGGGATTTTTACAGTTTCCAATACAAAACAGTTTGTCAAAAAAACAGTCTCTGCTTTAGTGAATTAGGCAGCTACTCCATTACAGAGTGCATTTTTATTAGGGAGAACAATGGAGGCTGCTGGGTGGATTGTAATGAGTAACTTTACATCGAAGGGTAAGCTGCATTTATCGGAAGGCAATTCATGGGTTTAGAATGGACAGCAGGGCCTTTGTCTTTGCTAACAGCCTTCCTGTGAATAGCTCTGTGATTCATAGCCAAATTATAGTTGCTTCTTACTATCACGGCCATTTTAATAGAAAGGTTCACAAAAAGCTCTCTTCAAATGTTAAGCAGTACTAGTAGTCTCACACCCAATTTTTTGAACCTGATAGAAACAGATTAAATAAATAAGAGGTCTTATATTTGATCCTTTCAAAGGCTTTTGAGTTCAAAGCACAAGTTCATTTAGAAACAATCACATTTTTCTCTCAATGAATGATAGATACACAAAAACATCAGTCTGATCAAAGATAAAAATCTCAGAGATGTGCAGCTGCAGATAAACAGTTAAAAACTTATAAAGATTTCTGATTAATACATTTTAAGTATTTTGAGATCCTTCAACGCAATATACTCTGATTGATGACATTGTGATGGTGCTACTAGTTGATAATCCAGATTCAGACCTCTATAACAGCTTTGGGATGAATCAAAATAAATAGGTGTTAAATTTTATTCATAGTACTAATATATTTTACCTTATAATGGCATGGAAAAAGCATCAGGATTGAGATGCTTTTGTGTTAGGTATCCACTGACAGAAAAAAAAAGCAGTCTCTGCATAAGGTTGTATAGTTTCTTTTTAATTAACCTGCTGTGTTTTCAGGTTAATTTATGTAGTTCCTGGGGGCAACTAATGTATGACTAATAACTGGTTCCATAACTTATTTGCCTAGTTGTGCTTTAAATAAAAGTGTGCTCTGTTTGCCTTGGAATATACAGAGGGCATGTATGATGCTGCAGTATGACTGCTTGCTCAGTAGATTGGCATAAGCTTTAATCTTCCAATCTACTCAGAGGTAAATGGGACTATTGCTATTATATGTCACTAAATATCTATTTGTCTATCTATCTATCTATCTATCTATCTATCATCTATCTTTTTCTAGGAATGGATGAGTTTAAAGTCCAGGGTTTTGAGCCTTTTTTAACTCATTTCATGCTGGAAGAAAGCAAGCAAGTTGAAATTTCTCAAACCTCCCATTTTCTCTACTGTGATCTCTCCTAAAGAGCATAGACTCCAGATTCTTTATTCTTATCTAGACTTAGACACAACAGGGGGTGCATGAAATGAGAATAGCATTTAATTCTGGTTTCTGTCAAATGAACACTGGAAGAAGCGGTTTGCTTCTTTCTAAACTGCTTGAGAGTGGCCAAGGTCATACTTACAGCAGAAGGACAAGACAAGAAAATCCAACACGTCACAAGAGAGTTGCTGAATTGCTTCACATGGAGAATTCTTTTCAGGCACTAATTCAGGCTGGCACTTAAGCACATAGTTTTGCAACAGCTTCAGATAAAAGTGTGATCTGATGCTGTGTTCTAAACTGTCTCCTGTAGAATATGCGTATGGTAGTTTCCAGCTTGTGCTTGTCCCTGCATTGGGATGGAATATCCTTTTGAGCTTCTGCAGTGAATGGACATGGAGGGCCAAAGAAGTCCACAGTGAAATGCAAATCTCTGCGCTGCCTGAAAGAAGCACAACTGCCTTGGATGTCAGTGCTAGTGCAAGACCTGCTCTAGATTTGCCAAAGGGAAAATACTTGACATCCTGTAGAAGGCAGCAAAAAAAAAAAAATCTAATTCTGGTGGCTTCTGGGAGAGCACTATTGATTCCTCTTATGAACATGATCCAGAAATTATTTATTTAACTGCCCAAAATTGGCCTGTTTCTAAATCTTGCTGCCCAGTAGTAAATGGATGGAAAAGAGTACACCCATTATGCAGCCTTCATCTTTTTGTGAGCTACATAAGGTGTCTTAGTGTGTAAAAATGTGTGTCAGAGACTCCTTACCAATGTTCAGAAACAGCTGCATTTTTATCTTTTGTAGCAAAATGTGGAGAAGATCAGGATGATCTCAAGCAAAGCTCAGGTAGTTCACAAATTACTGCTAAACATCCCATCTTGCCTCTTCTTCAAGGCACCTTGATGGAGCCAGTTTGGTCTGTTATTGATTCTGTCCATATTCTGAAAACTGGCAAAGTGATGCTGATTTCTGCTTTTCATAGTATTACTGTTTTACATGATGATAAATGATGGGTGAGCATTACTGGTAATTAACAGGTGTCTGATAGACGAAAGGTAAATAAAAGTAAGTGCCTGCTAAAGTTAAATAAAAATTGCCTGCTGAAGTTGGCACCAATTAGAATCAATAGGGACATAAAATTACCTTCTCTTATCCAGCATGTAGGCTGTTTAAGTAGATTTGTTTCTAAGATACAGATGTAGAAATGACAAGTTCTCAATTGCTTAAAATCTGAATTTCTTGTTCTTGGGGACTGTCAGCAACATGAGACTATAGCATTGTCATGGTAAGCAACAATGTAGTTTGGGGGTTTTTCACAATGCTGTTTTTAACAGGAAAAAAAGTTATCTCTGTGGTCTTTCCATACAACTAGATGAAGATAACATAGTCAGAAAGGAGTGTGGTATTTTACAAAATGGTGTGGTGAATTAGAAAGTCTCATAAGCAAGAAAATACTGAATGAGAGACAAGGCAAGAAAGCAGATACAAATGGTTGTGGTAGAATAGGGACACAGGGTAGTTGTGGGAGTACCTGGCTGCCATTTTGAGCCTAAAAATTTAAGAGAAGAAAGTAGCTCATTTTTACCCTTGGAGCCACAGACGTTGAGCATGGGAATGTCTGAGATTGCAATCTAAGGGAAAAAAAGGAACCTAGTGAAGGTAGGTCCCCAGCTAGTTGTGATACCCAAAGCTCACTGTTCATCATTTGTGCTCTTCATGGCCCTCTCAAGAACCCTTCCTTTGTCTCTTATCTATGCAAAAATACAGATAAGCACAAGCTGGTCTAAAAGTGATGCTATGCACTGTGTATTCAAACCAACTATGATGCATTCAGGACTCTATAGTCTTACTGCAGTTGACCCATCCATCTACAAATGGTCCCTTCTTACCTGTAAACATATTCCTCCATTAGAGCTGATAGCTTTCACTGGCAAGCTGAGTATTCTGGAGCAAGAGCTGCATCTAGCATGCATCAGTAGAAGCTACTCTCTTTTGAGGCTGTATTGCCTCGTTATCAAGCTTTGTACTATGATATTTGTGCAAATGCAACTTGTAACTTCATACTCCTAACCACAAACCACCAACTGCATGTTTGAACTAAAGATTTAGGATATCACTGAAAAGTGAAAGCAGCCATCCCTGCAAATTTTTCCTTGCCTTCATACAGATATATGGCCTTAAAAATGCACACTAGTCTAGCAGTTGCAGGAGAATAGAGATAATTTAGTACTTCTGGTTATATGGGCTCCTGTTCAAAGCCCAGAAGTGTGTAAGTTACTGGCTGTTGACTTCAGTGAGTTTCTGTGATGCAGGGAAGAATCTCTTTGGACTCGGAGGAGGCACACACAGTCACAAATCAAAATACAGGAGGTTCCCTTTGGATATCAAGAAACACTTTTTCACTGTGAGGGTGACCAAGCACTGGCACAAGGCTGCACAGAGGGGTTGTGGAGTCTCCATCCTTGGAAATACTTACAAGCCACCTGAACACAGTCCTGGACAAACAGCTCTAAATGTCTAAATGACATTGCTTGAGCAGGAGAGTTGTATCAGGTGACTTACAGAGGTCACCTCCAACTCTGTGATTTCAGATACCACCTAGTGGGAGCTGAAGCATCAGAATCTGGCCTTCAGTTATTTTTGTGAAAGGGAAAATGATCCCATCTTTTAAAAAAGTCCTATCAAAAAGTACTCGTAATGGAAAATATGGAAATTGAAACAGGGTTGAAATAGTCAATTTTGGAACAACATTTAAAATGTAACATATTTCACACTTAATAGAATTTCCACAGTACTCTGGAAATACCTGGTTTGACTGAAATGATTGCTCTTCAGAAATAATGGAATCTTTAGTTTCGGGCACCGTTTGAATTATACATCAGGATATTTCTTTATGTGGTCAGAAAAAAAACATACAGGCAATTGCATTTTTCTTTTTAGGAGCAATCTGGTACTTCTATCTTCAAAGCTGTTATTTACATATCAACAGCTTTGTTCAGTTCCTCTGTTCTTTCAGTTCAATGAAAACCAGAGAAAAGGGTAGCAACTCAATCAAGCCAGATCAAAAGAGACAGAGAAGGAGTAAACAGGACTATTAGGAGGAATAAGCCATGATGGTGAAAAGAGCACAATTGCTTATCTTTGTTTTGGTTTTTTTTTTTATTTAACCTAATTTCACATTTATTCGTAATTGTAAAAGCTTGACAGAAGTTTGAAAATAATTTCTCCTCTCCAATCAACTTGGTCCTTTTCCATGTGGCAAATAATACACCATTTGGTATTTCCCCCTCTCATATGCTGAATGGTAATAAAATAAATATATCTGCTAATGGGTTTTGTGTAGAAACAACTTCTCCTGTATGCTATTCTCATAAAAGCTTCTGTTGTCCCACGATGGCATCATGAGTAATAACAGTTTGTCTAATAAACTCTTAATGAAGTAAAAATTAAGTATGTCACAATTTACTTGCAGCCAGGCTTGTATCAGAATAGAATTTGGCACCACCTCAGTATCATTTTAAAAATGTTGAACCAGGTTCAGATACAAAATAAGATGAAAGAAAAATAAAGAAAACACTAAAAAGTGGAAGGTGACTTAAAAGAAGAGGTTAAAGGTGCTCCAATTGGTGTAAATGGCATGGCATTAGACAGCAGTGCACGGAGCTACTAATGCTGTGATAAAACAAACTGCCCTCCTTTTCTTCACCTGATGGCTAAACAGCTTAAGACACTTAATGGATTTAGAAGCAAACCCCTCTTGGTAATGAAACCAAGTTAACAAATTATAGCACTGAGACAGGAAGCTCTAGCTGATGAGGAAAAAAAGAAAGAAGATTACAAATCAAAGTGGAAGACTTAAAAAAAAGTACAGTGATGAATGGTAAGATTATACTTGTATCCTACTCTTGTCTTACACTTTAACTTCCCTCAGGTCCAGTCCCTGCATGTATTCGCACATTAATTAAGGGTACTAGCCCAGTACTTTTCTTCCGCCCTTTTGTTTTCTCATTCCTTACAGCTGTGGAAAGACTAGCTGTCACATAGGTGACTCATTCTTCTGTGGCTCTCAAAGCTCTTTGCAGAGGAGGATAAGCACCTTTACACAAGACATACAATATGCAAGTCTATTCTGAAGCAGAATAGTGTCTGAAAGAGAATATGAACTATGGGTATAAGGATTGTTTCAGCTATCAGTAAAGAGCAGCTGTCTCTCAGGCTGGGTGCAGCTCTGAAACAATAGGCACCACCACCGTACAGTATGTCAGGACAAAGAGAGAATACATTGCTCCTCTGAAAAGAGAACTTCATGTTGAGCTCAATGTAATTACTCACATGGACGTCAGCCAGTGCACCTGGGCTCACTCATTGTAGCAAACACTAATTCCAAAATAGAAATTCCAGAGAAATGTTCTGTGGCACTGTATAAATTCTCAGAATTGTTTGTATAGTTTACATTTTCATCTTCACTTTAAAAAGGACACTTGCACTTATGTCTGGCACCTAATGATCAATGGTAAGTTTCTCTAGAATTTTGTCAGAGCTCTGCAGCAAATTGAACTGAGACACCAAGATGGCAAATACTTTAATCCTTTTACTTCAAATATTTCAACACTAGAAAATGCATACTCGAGTGGTGTACATTGACCAAAATATGTCATCTTAGTTAATGTTGATTTTTACCAGCTAGGGATCCACTTATCTGAAACACATCAAATTGCTGAAAAAATCCTGGTTCCATCTCTCAGGTTGGACAGAGGAATCTCAGTCCCACAGAGGCTGGGCTGGCTACTTGCATTGGAGCAGATGGACCAAAATGTTCCTGCTTACCCTTCACATTGGCTAAAAAAGAGCCAGCAGTAGACCTGAAGCCTGTTTAGAGCCATCTTGTGCCTGACAGTACTTTATTGAGAAGCTAATAAACAGAAGCAAAGGATCTGGTGGGCAGTTTCCCTGTTGGACATACTCTGCTACAAAAAACGCTAGGTCTTCGCCTTCTGGTCAAACATTGGCATCCTGTACTTTATCCATAGCTACTCTCTTTCAGTGCTAGAAGGACATTCCAAATGGAGAGGATTACCTCAGCTTCAAAAAGGAGTGTTCTTGTCAAGAACTCCCTTGCGTGTGTGTTGTGGTTGTGGAGATGCCTGACAGCACTGCCTCAGCCAAGGAATAATGTTCAGCCACAGCTCTGATGTACTTCTGTCACATGAAGTCCCAGCACTTGTGTGCAGAAATCCATTCATCTGGGGCTTCATTTTCAGGGCCAGTTATCATTATTCATTACCAATAAGTGTAGATAAGATGCCTGAGCCTCTAAAACCCAGGAGTTTAAAATCAAGCAAAAGAGATGGCTTTCTCCAGATATGGCCGTAAATGTGACCACAGTTCAGCGGACTACACAGCAAAGGAAGATTGAAAAGCAGCTACATTTGTGAAAATTTCTTGTGATAGTCACAAAACTTAAAGTAGCTGCTTATTAGGCAATGTAGATATCATCCACTACAATGATTTTTGAGGCAAGCACAGGACATCAACTCTTGTAAAAAATCCTGAAAGTCAATTGAATGTCTTTTTGAGGAAGAAGAGGCTGTATTAGCCAGGACACCATTATCTCTAATACATTCATTTCCTCCATAATCGAAGTCATTAAAGTATAGATATTTGAACATGTACTGGAGCATCAGATTGGATTTTTAGCCTTTTACCAGTTTTCCCTTTATGTGCTTTCTTAGGATCAATCTGCAGCAATTGGCTTAAAGTAAAATACCCTGCTGTGGCTCATAGCCTGCACTGAGCCTGTAAGAAGTGCTCCAGCAGTGTTGTACTTTCATTATATTTGCTATTTCCATCTTAAGACTGAGTATCTAAGTGGGAAGAAAATTAAAACAACAAACTGAGGGTAAAATATTTTACATTCAGCAAGGCAGCCAATACTGAACTATGATACCTTGATGAAAAAGGATTCTGCCCTCCTCTGAGGTTTAATCAAGTGTCTAAGTTTTTCACATTTTATCAGCTGGTATTTAGAACGACACTTTGTTGATGAATCAGATCAGGAATTCCTGATGCTAATGCGTGTAAAAGCAGTTTTATGTCTTGTCAGTGTATTAAAAATAGGTGTCCCAATTATTCAGAAATTGAGACTACTAGATGACACCAGTCTTTGTGTAGGTATGTGATATTTGGATGTACTTTTCTGACATATTATAATGAAGTGAGATTACTACCTAGCCCAGAAAACTAAGGAAAATCAATTAAATTGAATCAAACTAATTCATTAAATTGGATGAGTTAATGCATTTCTTGTGGATGATGACAATAAATCAATTCCCATATAGCATATTGTGTTTTCCCTTCAGTAGTGTTTTCGCACAGGTGGATGTCCTTAGCAGCAAACTGAATTCAGACTGTGATGACCAGAAGAGGATGTCAATCAAACCAGCCTCAGCCTGCCAGATTTCATTTGCAGTTTATAGAGTCCCTCCACCTTTAAACCTGTGTATCTGAAATACAATGACTTTCGGTCTTCACATTATTTCTTCTTTATCCATCTTCGACCCACTTCTGACTCACAGTAGCTACTCATCTGTTTTACACTATATCTATTTGGCTTACCTTAATTTATAAAAAATAAAAAATGGAAAATAGAACAAGAACATTTTATGGAAATGTCTTGGCTCATATTGTCAGTCTTTGTAAACCGGCTGAAGCTGGTCAGTATACTCCCAGTGCATACGTTTACTTTTAATACACAGCGCTTTCTATTTGGGAATTATAAGACCTGATCTCAATGTATTTAACCTAACAAGTATTAGAGAACTTAGCCTTGTTTTTATATATGTACTGATGAGGATTTAACAATTCAGGCTGGTGATGTAACATTATATACCCTGCATAGCTTTTCCAGAGCATCTCTGAGTGCTATTGACTGTGTTTTAATGAAGCTTTCAGTTTTTTTGGCTTCAAGAGCACAACAGAGTTCAAGTAGCAGACTGTTTAAGTAAAGCCAGATGAAAATGTCATTTCAACAAGTTCTTGTCAAAAAACATGTCTATTCTTTAAACATGTATTCATGTTTTCACCCAATTATTTCTTCATTATCTCTGCTGACTCTGAATTACGCAACATGATCTGCACAACTATCTGAAAGCCTTCGTATTATTATTATTCCTGTCTATTTGGATTCAAAGTTATGTTGCAGAGCATTAGATAAATATGAGGTTTCCAGCATGGCATACCTCCTGCTGACAATAAGGAAAATCTATTGTTTGGAGAGTGATAGCATTGCTCTCCTGTCAGGTTTGGTGCTTACCAGCTATTGGAACAGCAAAGTTGCAAGTCTTGTGTTGGTGATCTTGAGGATCAGTCAGTCATATTAACTAGGTTTTTTATATCTTGCAGGAACATTTTCTTCAGTTTGTCCTCACTGAGCTTAGTACCAGTCTAAGTACATGTGAGATCCTCAATCTGTAATGGATTGAAGGCATCACACAGCCATGATTTGGGAAAAAACTTAGTCTCCAGATATTTAAAACTTTTGGTTCACTTCTGTCATTAGTATTTTGTGAAAGTAATATGGAATTCAGCCCACCCCACTTCAGAACTTAAAACCAAAGTCTAAGCCAGATGTCTGTGGACTCTGGATAGTCAGCAGCAAGACATGAGAGGCTTGGGAGGGTTATAGACCCAATCCCACCGCAGGTTTCTCTAAAGAAGTGCCCCTTTCTTCTAACTGTAAGCATCACCTTGAGGGTAGCGCCATCTGCCTCATTTCAGATAGCTGACATTAAGTAGGATGTATCCCTCCTTTCATGATTTAGATGTCTCTCACATGGCTTCATAAAAGATGGGTAAATTAGATCTAATAAAAAGAGATACCCAGTGGCAGCTGGAGCAATAATTTGTAGTCTCAGCCCTACACACAGATGACTAGACTGTGGTCCCTGTCATTGCATTAGAAAGCTTTATTTTTCTAATGGATTTTCTTCCTGAAGAAAATCATGGTAGACATAAAAGACTGCTTTGCATTTCTTATCTATGAAAATTAAGTTATGTGGGACTTTTCAAGATTTTACTATATAGACTTTATGCTTCTTTATATGCTCATCTCAATAAAATACATGGCAGTTTAAGATGGCTCATGTAAGATACAAGGTAATTAGTCATTTATATAACTCACTGGCATACAAACCAAATCAGCTTCTATATAAATGTCTAGACAGCACATTAGTGCTTGACCAGCCAGCCCAAGAATAGCTATCTGGGAAAGATAAAATGATCCCTGCTTTCTTGTTAGCGCTTGCCCACTCTCATTTGTATTCTGGCAGATAAATCCCAAGTGTCAGGTTCTAAATATTCTAATCTGTCTGTTAAACAGAGCCCATATGAGGTTCCATTTCCATAAGTCACATTGAACTCAATATTTGTTCAGAACATTAACCTCAGAGAGATTTCAGATGTCCCTCAGGACTGTGTAAAATTAAGGCCTACTCTATTTACAGCATCATTATTTCAAATATATTGCTGACTAGTTCATAGTATACTTAACAGAAGACTGCTCAATGGATAAGATAATGTGTCCTTAGACTGAACATAACACTTCATGATGTAAATGGGCAGTCATGCAGTTTGAGCCGAAAGCTTTGGTTCCAATCAAATTCTTGCTTTAAGCAGCCATCTTGTTAAGGGGCTTGTCACACACTCTGTAATGAAGTTTATCATGGCGAAAGGAAGGTACTAGCTGAAGAGTACATGCACTTGTGAATACCTTATGAAGCTTTTCAAGGGAAAAGTAAGGTACATAGCCTTGGGTGGCATGGTTTAGTGGGAGGTGTCCCTGCCCATAGCAGGGGGGGTGGAACTAGATGATCTTAAGGTCCTTTCCAGCCCTAGCTATTCTATGTTTCAAAGTATGTGAGTGTCCAAACCCACCCTGGAGGGCTCCTCTATGTGGCACAGCACTGACAGCTTCACCCAGCACCAAGATCACGTATCTACAGTAACAGAGCTCTTCTTTACTTTTGCCTCTTAACATCATTTATTAGTGAAAAAGCACTAGCTTGACATGGTTAGCATTGACCAGATAGTTTAAATCACTGGCAGCATTGTGGATACCCTGGCATTAAACAACGCAAAAAATTTCCTCATCTAATTCTTGTTCACTAAGGCAATGTAATAGCGGATTCTTTTTGTTCAGTGTTCGGAACGCCAGACAGATCAAAATGACACATATATAGACATTCCAGATCTTCTTACCTGGAGTTCTTGTCTGTGCTCATTGCCATCTGAAGGAAACATATTTCAACCAAAAGTGGTGTATGTGCTTTCTTGTACTTGCCATAAAAGCCTATTAGAAAACAACAGGAGTCACAAGAGTCCAAGAGAAAAATGTACTGTTTTTACCCAAGAGCCTATAATTATGGCCCTCACTTAGGAGACTACAGTTCTGTCCTGTACTCTCCATAAAGCTAAATTTCTGTCACTCATGATTTCTCATCCACTATGCAGCAGTTCCCCTTATTTATTCTCCTCAAGAACACATTTTCAGGATTAATAAATAGTTGCATTAGGCAGTATTTTTTTTAGTGGCAAAACAACAACAAAACCCAGCACAAAGCCAATAATCTAGAAAATGGGAGATATTAACAAAATATGGTTGCAACTTACAAAAGGTTTATAAGCACATTTGTAATTTTTCTCTTTGCAAATCCTATACTTGCCTATCACTTGCAGAAGAGGGATGTGTCCTGTTGCAAGTAATTAAAATTCACATGAAATAGTTTTTTAAATACTTCTAAGACTCAGAGGAAATAGTGATCGCTTTTCAGTCTCTGTAGGTAATGTCTGTATCTGGCTTTTGGGTGTCAGAAAAAAACATGTACCAGAATATCTTCATTCTGCTCGTGATTTGAAACTTGCATCTGGATCCAAATTCTGTTCCTTAGTCCCATCTTTGTTCTTTCTCTGCAGATATTTGGGGTGTATGGAGGAGAGAGGGGAAGTTAGCTATTGCACTGTTGCTACCCACGCATCCTATTCCTAATTTGGAAGGCTTCCTAAATTCATTACACAGGCAAAACTCCCACTTAAGTTATTTGTTTGCCAGTGCAGATACAAAAAAAAAAAAGATCAGAGAACAGAATTGTCCATTGCTGTAAATATGTCAGTTATTGGCTTGCTTGAAACTGTGTGCTTTTCCTCACTCATTGAGCAGAGTTCCAGACAGATTTGAAAATTCAGGGAGAAGATACAAGTCAAAACTTGCTTGCATGTTTAGTGACCATGTTAGAATAGCCAGTACTGCCAAAGGCCAGTTGTTTTCTAGCTTGAATGGACCTTCAGGAGCAAAAGAAAATGTTTATAATGAAACAAAAATGAGTTAATCAGAACTTTAGCCTTCAGCTGTCAGCACCAGAATACAATGTCAACTGAAACAAGGGTTGCCTTTGACAAAGCTCACCTGCTCCCATCAGCTCTATTTGCAGTGCCTTACACACAGATCTTTACAAGAACAAAGCAATGCCCACCACCACAGTCCATTAGCTGTGAACATTGTTGCGTTGATTTCAGAATAAAATGCTGCGTCACTGAAAAATACTTTAGTATCTTCACTGTTGACTATACAAGGCTTGGTATTGATTTATTCCCATGGCAATATTCATCTCATAGGGTAAAAGAAGCTGATTTACCTGATAAGTCTTACAAGCTACCGCTGTATTTAGGAAAAGTATGATCTCAGTTATTGCAGAAAATTAGCTAGGTTACAGTATCAAGGCTGTGATTGTGATTCTAAAGCCTGTAATTTGATTTATGCTGTTAAGACTAGGGAAGGATGAGGCGCAGGAAATGGTTCTGTTAATGCTTTGTGAGACACAGGGAGCCAGGCTGGCAGCAGTCATCAACTACTCTAAATTATTTGAAACAGAAAAGAAGAACTTTTTATTAGAAAGTTAAAAATATTTAGCTTTTTAAATTATTAAATTTTTGGAAGTGGCTGGTAAACTGGACTGCTTACATCATCATAAGTTTGGAGGTGAATATGTCAGTTCTGATGCTCTGAATTAATGTATCCACCTGGGTAAGGCTTACTTCCACATATACTGAATATCATACTTGGAAGATATAGGTACATATAAAAATAGATGTATGAGCCACACATCTTTTGTTTAGTGCAGATGGCTGCCACTTTGTTTCCTTCCTCTACATACCATGAACTATTTAAGATAATCAGGTCAATACTTTATATTTTTAATAAAAAATGGTTTGTAGCTTTTGTCAAGCTAGTCCTGCTAAGTTCATGATCTTTAGAAAGGAATCCTTTTGGACTGTCATAAGGGCGTATTTGTGTTTCAGTTTACTCAAATGAAGTATTATGCATGATTAGGAAGACCACTGCTTGTGTACCACTACTTCTGTCCCTGTGAAAGCTGAGGTGTGCAGTACATGGGGCAGCGATCTGCTAAATGAGATAGGATGCTGTTCTAGTTAAGATGATTCTGGTCTGAGGAAATGGGATTCTTTCCTTAATTCTTACTGCTTCCTATGCACTAGTGAGCAGGTCACACCAGCCTTTGCACAGTCTTTTGTGTGTTTCTTGGTTCATCAGTGCCGGGCCTGAGAGCAGCACGACTCTAACTTAGAGAACTCTGGGCAATACCAGGCATAGCTGAACTTAGAAGAGCTGTTCTCAGAATATATTAACCAGTGTATAAATGTTGCCTGTGCTGAAGAATGAGTCCTAGGGCATCTCAAAATGAGAGTTTAAAACTAGTATGTACTCTTTGATGTCTTTTTGCTTTAGTACCGTATCTGGAAAGTGGTGCTGACACCTATCCCTTCACCTTACAGGTCAAGAAAATATATAAATAAAATTTTCAAATCATCTGATGGTTCTGTGTGTACCACAGAACATCCCAGGAGTGTACCTATTATATTCAGGAGGTAGCTTCTCTGCTGAAGTATACGCAATATAGTAAGCAATGAGAAAACAGAACTTTAAGTGCTATATAATGCATGCACTGAATAAGGTAGGAGGCATATGGAAATAATCATATGTGCTCAAGTCATTAAAAACTTATTCCAATGCTTGAGGGAGAAGGGTAAATAAGGACAAATATTGAATAGAAACTATTAAATCTAGTATTTCCCAAGCTCTCAGTGTCTGATATCTTTAAATTTGTGCAATTCTTTCAGTGAAGCAGAGAGTGAGAGTGAGCAGGCATGTCTACTTTCCACATTTTATACTGTGTTTTCTGCCCCATAGTCCATGCTAACATGTCACGCTGATATCCACCAGCTTCCCACTTTCAAGGTAGTTATATTGAAGCTTGGATGGCAGTTAGCAGTGATTAAGCGCAGACAGTACTTCTGCTCATTCACTAGATGTTTTTCTTTCTGTCTGCACCCAATTAACCTTCCCTCATGAGCCCAGAAAGCAAAGTGTATTATAATTCTTGGGTCATTAAAAAATCTCATGACATTTTTTGTAGAATAATTTTGTCCTGGCCCCATGTCCTGGCTAAATCCCAATTTGGTTTAATTACTTCAATTATCTGAGAACTGGACAAATGTATTCATTACATATTTTACTTAAATGCCATGGAACACACAGAAGAGCATACATAGGAATATATTTGTGAGTGATTCAGCTGGGTCTCTAATACTCAATACTTAAAAGTGTTGTAGAACTAGTCAAAAAGGTTATCTGATGCTGATCAACTGACTTCACTGCATCCTATCTATGAAATTCCCTCTGAAGTTTTATCTGAAAGATCCTATATATTTCTTCAATGATTGTCTCCATTATTCCTGGAAAGATGTCAGTCCCAGGGAAAGTGATACTTTTATGGGAGTCTTACCAAGTAACATTTTCTCGCTGTTATCCTCCTTTACCCTATGAGCCATCTTAATAACTGCACATAATTCTTAGCTATTTGCATCACTCCCTGCATCTCACTTGCTCAATATTCTTTAAAGACTTCCTTACTTTAGGCAATGTGTTGATTACAGCTGTTAACATTTCTAAATCCCATAGGAGGCCTTCCTATTCTAAGTGTGATCTGTGGGTGGGCTTGGACAAACCATTCATTTCTATACAGAGCATGAGAACAATTCCAGGTCAAGGCTTGCAAAGAAGAACCAGTGTGCAATCAGGAGTTCTGTTGGGTTTATAAAACTCAGACAATCCGCTACTTATTCCTAGCACTTTCTATTGGCATTTTATCAGTTAAACACTTGGAGATATATAGATATTTATAGCGTTCTTTTATAAGATAGCATTGCCAACATTGGATAGTCAATGCACTGTGCTATTCCTTTTTGATATTTTCACAGGTGCAGTAGCAGACCCATTTTATAAATGAGGAAAAAATAAATAAAATATTGATCCAGGCAATTACTTCCTATAGTCTTGTATCTTCTTTCAGCTTGCAATCACAAAATGAGTTCTTCATCTCATTTGTTTATGGTGATGGTAGGCATAAATTACTAGAATTGGCCAGTCTAAAATGAGTTCTGTGGAAGTCACTGTTCTGTGTAATTGCAGTGTTCAGTGTAATGATGCATTTACTAGAAGTGCTTGGCTGAGACTTAGAGGAATAGTACCTCACAAAATGTCTATATAGTAACATTCGGAGGCATTTTTTTTGTCATTTTTGTAACAAAAATTATCTTTACCTGATCAATAGCTTTTAAAATATGTTATCGTTATGTAAATGTGTTATCCAATATATCATTTATACCTCTATGTCCCTTCCACTGCATTGTCATTTCCTTCTGAAGGGCCTGAGGCTTAGGCAGCCTTCTATCATTTTCAATGATAGGGCAAAACCATTTCCATTTTGATAAGGATTGTTATATGGAAATTAAAACATGCCATGTCTTTCACAGAACTTTTGTCATTGTTCTTTCTTGTTGCAACCAAAAAGATATATAACTTCATTGTTGTTCTCTGAGTAGAAATTATACTTTATTAGGTGCTCTTTTGTCAAACCAGGATTTAATTTTATTTCTTACTACTTAAGAAAAAAAGCAGTGGCACTTAATTTTGCATGGATTTATATAAAATACATCCATGAGTTCGTGTAGAAAACTCCCACTATCATCAATGTACATCAACAGGCTGCTTTGTTCAGGAGAGTTCCACAAAATTGTCTTGAACAGGAAACAATATACTTCCTTAGCATTTGAGCTTTAGAAGACAACAGAAGTTATATTTGATCAGAAATGTGACTCAGACATTAAAATTGCCATGTGGATTCCTTGGAAAGTGTGGCCTTGAGGGTTATGGACACCATCCTCTTATGGCTGTAAAGCAGAGGTTTCATGAGAGAATGTATAAACAGAGGTAGTGGATATACCACCAACTGTAATAGAATCATAGAATCATAGTATGGTTTGGGTTGGAAGGGACCTTAAACATCATCTAGTTACAATCCCACTGCCATAAACAGGGACATCTTCTACTAGACCAGGTTGCTCAAAGCCACATCCAACCTGGCCTTGAGCAATACCAGGAACAGGGCAGCCATGATTTCTCTGGACGCCCTGTTCTAGTGCCTCACCACCCTCACAGTAAAGAATTTCTTCCTTGTATCTAATTTAAATCTGCCCTTTTTCAGTTTAATGCCAATTCTCCTTGTCCTATCCCTACATGCCCTTGTAGAAAGACCCACTCCAGATTTTTTGTTGACCCACTTTAGGTACTGGAAGGATGCTATAAGGTCTCCTTTGAATTTTCTCAGCCTGTCTTGATAGGAGAGGTGTTCCAACACTCTGAGCATCTTTGTGGCCTCCTCTGGCTTTGCTTGAGCAGGTCCACATTCCTCCTGTGTTGGGGGCAGTACTCGAGGTGGGGTCTCATGAGAGCAGAACAGAGGGAGAGAATCACCTCCCTTAACTAGTTGGTTATGCTCTTTTTGATGCAGCCCAGGGTATGGTTGGCTTTCTGGGCTCCAAGCACACAGTGCCAGCTCATGGTAAATTTCTCTTCTACCAACAGCCCCAGGCCTTTGTCCTCAGGGCTGCCCTCAATCCAGTCTCCACCCTGCCTATATTTGTGTCTGGGATTGCTCTGACCCAGGTGTAGGACCTAGCACTTGACTTAGTTGAACTTCATCAGGTTGGCATCAGCCACCTCACAAGTGTGTCAAGGTCCCTCTGGATGGCATTCCTTCCCTCCAGTGTATCAACCAAACCGTACAGCTTAGTGTCATCAGCAAACTTGCTGAGGGTGCACTCAATCCCACTGTCCATGTCACTGATGAAGATGTTGAACAAGATTGATCCCAACACCAGCCCCTGAGGGACACCACTTGTTACTGTCTCCTCTTGGACTTTGAGCCATTTACCACAGCAGTCTGAGTGTTACCATCCAGCCAATTCCTTATCTACATAGTGGTCCATCCACCAAATGCATGTATCTCCAATTCAGAGACAAGGATGTTGTGCAGGACAGTGTCAGTGTTAAATGCCTTGTAGAAGTTCAGGTAGTTAATGTCAGTGATGCAGTTTATAAGGAGTTAATCTCTGTGAGCAGATTTTTTTTAAGGTTTTCCTTTCTGTCAGCATTTAAATGCTTCTGGATTTTCTCCAACCCAGTGTGCCTATCAGCTTCATTAGTTTTTGTTTCCGGTCATTAGTACAGCCTTCAGTCTGTAACTGCTGACCTGCTGGCATAGGGTATTCAGCCACAAACTTCAGCTGCCTTTGGAGACTAACCTGAAACCCTGAAACTGAGCAAAAGGCCTTTGGCCACAGTGAAGGGTCACGCAATTAAAGTCTGTTTCTAAAGTGTGATTGTCTTATCTCTACTTTTGCCTCTGTTCTTTCCCATAGGTAGACTTCACAGAAGTCCAGACACCATTTCCTTCCATTGTCCTGTAGCCTGCTGTCCTGGTGACAGCTGCCCTTAGTATTGACATTCAGAAATGGATTTTTATATCACTTTGAGAGTGCAGTCACTGAGTCAATGACATTAGTGGTTTAAGAAAGCAAAGAAAGGAAGTAGAGAATCAGGTCTGCAGTTACTGAAATGAAACCTTCCTCGTCAGGCCAACACTGAGACTGGAAGCCATTACTAAGAGTGCTTCAAACTCAAATTGCATTTTACTGACAAATTGCCAAGATGCATTTGACCTGTGAAAGAGCCTTTTCCAAGAGCTAAATGAAAAATGCATTCTTGTAAATATCATTGAAATTGTTCTCAGGTTCTCCTCATGCTCTCAGCCATTAGCCCCTTCCAGAAAATGGTTTTCAGATTCTCTTTCCTTCCCTCCTACCGATGTAATCTTCAGCCTCTAAAGATGTTATGAGCTGTCTTTGTAAATCTCTTTAAAATAACTTGGCAAGTCACAACATGAAATGTCATGCAGCTGAAGAAAAGTACAACAGAATATCCTGTAATAAAAAAAGTTATGGGACTATATGTGAAATAAGAAGGCTAAATTTCACTTATGGTTGTTTTCCTTACATATGATAAACACAGGGTGAAGGGTCTAAAAATACCCTAATACTTGCTTCTTACCAACAATAAATATGTCATGATTTAAAGCCTCTGAAATGGAAGGTGGTAGCAAGTCAAGCCATTAATGATACATGCAAAAGAAGCTTCAGTGCTGATCCAAACAGTTGCCTTCATGCTGCAAAACAGACCTGTTCAAGATTTCTTTGTATAAGAGCATTTTATCTGTAGACTGGTGAATTGTTACCTGTACCATGCTCCAAGTGTGAAGGGGAATTGAGACCCATGCCCTGAAAAGATGTAAACCAGGTAAGAAGAAAAAGATGGGTAAGGTGAGTATTCCTTCCAAACCAGAATTCAGAGCTAGTCCATGCTGGGATGAAATTAAATATACTTTAGGCAAGGTAGAAAATGGAATGTGACATATATTTGTTTGTTCTGGTTTTATTAACATAAGACTGAGCAATGAGACTAGGTCTGCATTTTCACCATGGTAGAACTGAGATTGTGATATGTGTTTTATCATAAGGGCCCCAAATTATGAGAATTCTCAAATATTATTCTCAATTTACCAAAGGAAAAAAGGTTGTCTGCATAAACACAAATGAAAATGTTCTGTTGTGTTAAATTTTACTTTACTCTGTGGTTGTGACTCACACAGGCCTAGTTTCCATGGGTACCCAGGATACTTGATGCCAAGAGTTCCTCAGAACAAGATACCATTTTAGCCCCAAAGAAGTTGTGTAAGTTTCTGCTTGCCTTTCTTTTGCACCCTGATGTTTTTTTCTCAGTCAGTAATGCTTTCCAGCAGTAGCCATAACTCTGGTACTACAGCCTTACAAAATGATTCATAGTTTTTACTCTTCAGCTACATTAGCTGCAAGAGAAGACATGCCACATGATACCTTCGCAACTGCTTACTCTGCCCACCAGCTGACAGGGTGCTAACTGGAACTAGCACTTCCAAAATGAGAGTTAATCCTCTGGAGAACTTCAGAGGAGACATACCCTGGTGTAACTTGATTCTTCTTTTTTTTTTTCCTTGCAACACTGTGGTTGTGTTACAAATTTTTTCTCTTAAATAAAGGAGAGGGTTTAAGTAGAATCAGTGGAGATGATACATGGATGGTGGCACAACAGGGAACTTTCTGTTACTTTATATGAATATTTGCATTTGTATGGGGGTTTTGGCTGGTTTGAAGCAAATCCCTGTGTTAGCTCCATGTATGTTCTGATTTAATTAGGAAAACAATTTTGGATTTAAAATTTCTTTTGGAGGAAGCTAAATAGGAAAATCACCGCCAAGTGTTCGTCACTGCATGCTAGCTCAGAGGGGAGAATCCAAAACAATGGCTGACCTTGAGCAGCTTTGAGCCCCAGCATGGTGGAGACTTCCAGTCCCTTTTTGCAACACAGTGCATCAGCAAACAGCTTCATTGAAACAGTAAAGATTAATGCTTTGCACATTATATTGTAATATTCTGCTAAACACTGTGTTCTCAGTGTGCGAATAAACCACACCCCAGACTTTTACAAAAATGTCCTTTTCTAGATAGCCCCACGATTGTGTTTGAAAAGGTAGAAAAGAAACTGAAAATCTAACAGAAACTCATGAAGAAAATCACTTCCCTGTAGTGTATATTCTCAGAATAACTTTAAGCTGCAAATAAGGTCTTACATTGTCATGAGTACTGCTTGGCCTTATCCTTTCTACAGCTGATTCATCAGTCTAGAAGGAAACAAAAAATATAAAATCATAGAATAGTTAGGGTTGGAAAGGACCTTAAGATCATCTAGTTCCAACGCCTCTGCCATGGGCAGGGACATCTCCCACTAAAGCATATCACCCAAGGCTCTGTCCAACCTAGCCTTGAACACCGCCAGCAATGGAGCATTCACAACTTCTCTGGGCAGCCCATTCCAGTGCCTCACCACTCTTACAGTAAAGAATTTCTTCCTCATATCCAATCTAAACTTCTCCTGTTTAAGTTTTAACCCATTACCCCTTGTCCTCTTACTATAGTCCGTAATAGGCCATCCCCAGCATCCCTGTAGGCCCCCTTTCAGATACTGGAAGGCTGCTATGAGGTCTCCAAGCAGCCTTCTCTTGTTCAGACTCCTAAGATGATCTTGAACCAGATCCTCTCCTACAGTGAGCCTAGGGCCATCATTCTCACTGTCCCTGCATCTGCCTTCCAAGACTTGGGTGGTGTGGTCAGAGCATTTGTCAGTGAAGACTGAGGCAAAGAAGTCATTAAGAACCTCAGCCTTCTCCAAATCCAAGGTAGCCAGTTCTCCCAGTAGCTTCCGTAAGGGGCCCACATTACCCCTAGTCTGTCTTTTTTTTTTACACTGTGCCTATAGAATCCCTTCCTGTTATCTTTAACATCCCTAGCCAAGTTTAATTCTAAGTGGGCCTTAGCTTTCCTAATCTGCTCCCTAGCTTTCTGGACAACATCCCTGTATTCTTCCCAGGCAACCTGTCCTTGCTTCCACCTTTTATAAGCCTCTTTTTTCCCTTGAAGTTTCCTCAGCATGTCCTTATCCATTCAAGGAGGTCTCCTGGCACTTCTGCAGCCCTTCCTTCTAGTTGGGATGTAACACTCCTAAGCTTACAGTAGGTGATCCTTGAATATCAACCAACGGTTTTGGGCCCCCCTGCCCTATAGAGCTATATGCCATGGAACCTTACTAAGCAGGCTCCTGAAGAGGCCACAGTCTGCTCTTTTGAAGTCCAGGGCAGTGAGCTTGCTGCACACCCTTCTCACTGTCCTGAGGATCTTGAATTCAACCATCTCATGCTCGCTGAAACCAAGGCTGCCCTGGAACATCACATTTCCAACCAGCCCTTCCCTGTTGGTGAGCACGAGATCAAGCACAGCACCTCTCCCTGTTTGCTCCTCTGTTACTTGCAGAAGGAAGTTGTCTTCTACACAACCGAGGAACCTCCTGGACTGCTTGTGCTGGGCTGTACCATCCCTCCAACAGATATCAGGGTGGTTGAAGTCCCCCATGAGAGCAAGGGCGTGTGGGTGTGAGGCTGTTCCTGTCTCTCTACAGAGTACTTCATCCACAGAGCCCTCTTGATCAGGCAGTCTGTAACAGATCCCCACAGTAATGTCTCCCATTGCTGTTCTTCCTTTAACTCTCACCCACAAACTCTCTGTTGACTGCTTACCTGTCCCCAGACAGAGTTCCATACTCTCCAGCCTATCCCTAACATAAATAGCAACTCCAATATCACAAATAAAACATGGCCAAAATTTGAAGTAGAGCAGGGCATATAATTGGGAAGGACAGAGTGAGTAGGACTGCTACACTGCTGAAGACTGACACCTGGTTGCATGGTGTGCCCTACCCAGTCAGAGGTACCAAGTTTCCCCTGAGCTGCTCTAGTGTCTGTCTTAAGCTGCTTCCAGCATCTGTCCCGAGCTGCCCCCAGCATGTACAAAATGAAGAAGTGAATGAAATCTGCCTTTGCTTCAGTCTTCACGGTTTTACTGTGAGCCAAATGAATTGAAGGAGAACAGATGTGCAAGCTCATTAATATCTGTTAGCAGATGTCACGCACTTCATATGGTGCAACATATTCCCTTGCAGTCCAGCATATGCAATAGTAAATACGTAGTGATCATCAGTATTTTAAGGAGCCAAGTATCATGCTTCATTTCTCAATGCTTCTGCCATATGTGTCAATGTTTTAAGGTATGAATTTAGCTACTGTGTTTAAAGCTGGTTTTATGTTGACAGAGTAGCAAGTATATTCACTTGAATAATAAGAACATAATCACTAGAATTCACGGCTACATAATCGACACAAACTCAAATCAGAGGCAGGAAAAGACAAAATATCTATTATAGTTGATAATCTTCAGATATCTTCTCAGTAATTATCTAATCAATCACAATAAACAACCATCTTCCCAAAACAAAGTTAAATGAGCACTAATGCAATTAATGTGAGGAGTCACCAAAGTTTTTTATTAACCAAGAGCCAGATCCCTCATGTAATACCGAAGAAAATGTAAATGCAGTTTCAAAGTATCCTTTACTATCCAGTTCAAGGGCCAAATTATTGACCAAATTTATTGCTCCCACTTAAAGCAGTCAGCTACAGATATGCCAGAGACTGACACAGCTAAATTTTCAGATTATTAAAAATGTCAAGCTGATGAAACTAAGCCCCCAAAAAAGTACTTAAGCTTTGAAACTAGACAGCTAAATACCATTAAGTCTAAATGGGTAAGTATAATAAATACATGTATCTCTATATGTTCACCTGCCACTCATTGATTTTGCATTCTTTTAGTTAAAAAAAAAAAAACACAAAAAAAAGAAAAATAAAGTTATTGAAATGATAAATAAGATTAAACGGAGCAAGAAATGCAGGCTTTAACACAATTTCTTCTAATTGAAGTAGGTTTTTCCTGAGGGAGGACAGCACCATTTAATCAGATTTTTCCTGACATTACATCTTACAAGACTGGGGTTTTATGGAGATTCATGTCTTGAATAACGAATGTGCTGTTTTGTACTTGGGTTTCCATGAAATGTGAAAAATCTTGTACTAGAGCTTATATAATTCAGCCATTTTCAGCTACATTAGTATCATACTTAAAAACTACTTAAAATATAGTGTTTTATGCAGGATTTCTGTGATGAGGGAACCTTTTCCTTCCTGTGCTTCTCCTGTGAGAGATTATTACTTGTTAAGGCCAGGAATAAGGGTTTAAAGGAGTCCAGGATTTCTGTTAGGTATCAAGAGGAGAAAAACATAGGTGAGTTTAAGTTACTCATTTTTTTGAAGACTGCTCCTACTGTGTTTGTATGCTTCTGGTCTGCACACCAGTGTATTTCTCTGAAAGCTAATTGCAGTATGGCCTCATTGAAGACTCCACTGTGCCATAGCCTCATTTATGACAGTCATCCTTACCATGCTGCAGGGTCATAGAGCAAGGTGGGCAGGAGCTGGAGGTGGCGGTGGGGAGGTGGCGGTGTCATGGGCTGGCTTCCACAGCCGTGGCCCCACCAGCCTCTCTGTCTACAGAACAGTTCAGTGCGCTATACGCTCAGCCTCCTTCCAGCTTTCTGATCATGCTCCTAAAATCCTGCTGTAAACATTCTTCGTAAGAACATGCTTTAATATTCAAAAGATGTTATCCCCTTTTTTGCCAACAGAATTGCAAGTTCCAGCTGTTTGTAAGTGACTGTAGGTTTAGCAAAGGAGAACTAAGCTGTTCAATCTGTATTCCTCCTCCCTCAATATATCATCATCTCTCTGCTAATGTAGCAAGACTGGGTCAGGTAACAAGCTCTGCTTGGACTAGTAGCCCAGCAGCCTAGCTCTTCAGCTGAAATGGTCTGCTAAATCCAACTAGTGAAATGTGTACCCTTCTCATTTGTAGAGGACGCAATCATCTCACCATCTCAACTTTGCTTGCAGTGTCTCTTCACAGTAGCTATGTAGCTCTCTTGCTACCAAGCCCCTGTTCCTCATCTGTCCTCCAGGACACCATTTCTGTTCCTTGATCCTTGCTCTGTCTTCTCCTGGGGACAGGACAGGCAGGCTTTCCCTCCTCCTGCCTCTCTGGACTGTGGACCAGCACATCCCTTCAGTGTCCTCAGCTGCCATCTCTGTCTTATGTTGTATTTGGCACTCAGCTTCATTTTCTGTGCCTGATGGCTCATGGGCTGGAAGACACTCACTGACAAACTGTGCAGTTCAAAGAGCAAATCTCCCTTGTGGTCCTGGTGCTCTCAGCTCACAGGGCAGACCTGCCTAGTGCTGCTGAAGATGGATTTAGAGGACTTGTGTACTACCATTTTACAAAGGATTTCTTCTGCTAATCTCTGGCGTATTCCTCTGATGCTCACAGCAGCATTTTGGTTCCTTCTGGCAGAGTCACTGGTCAAAACAAATTGAAGCAGTGTCATCTCCTCTGTCTTTAGCAAGCAGGGTATGATACAGGCCCATATATTGCAACATAACAGGGACAGCTGCTACTTTACAAAATACTGGCAAATAGCAGGCAACATTATGTGGAGAAGGGATCTCTTCATAATTTTACTATAATATGTTCCACCTAAGTAGTTTTCTAACAATGCTTACCATTCATGTCGGATTCTGTTGTAGAAAGGCAAGGGAAGTGAAATAAACTCCAGTTAGAAGCTTGCTCTTTTTCCCCCAAACACAAAATAGAGCACTTCTGGCAGAAACAAGTATCAGAATGTGTGCTGTAGTGCTCTTCTGCCATCTCTAACCTTCAGCGTCAGAGACACAACCTGGAGGCTGCACTTTATCATTAAGCCAGTTCAATGGGGAGCTGGGGCAGCTCCTAATCTCCCAGAATACAGTTGCTCATTTTTGTCGTCTTTCCCTGTTAAAGCCAAACTGGACAGGAGCAGCACCCAAGGGTGATTAACCCCACAGATGCACAGTGTTTTGCTCTTTGAAGGCACTGCTGAGCAGTTTTGTGGCTCAGCTTCCTTCCCAAACCCCTCCTTCCAGTCAACATATTTTATAGACTGGATGCACTCCAAAATCTGAGGATTAAGTTGCTTTCCACACGACAGGTCAGCTAGAGGACACCAGCTTATATGAATCTTGATTCGTTTGATTTCCATATGTTTTAGAATTAAAGTCTTTGGATATTCACTTGGAGAAGAAGTGAGGGGAAATCCATGGCTGCAGAAATAATCCCAGAAAAGATAAGTCACCGTGCAGGGTGTGACATTTATTTGAAAGAGTACAGCAGCTGTACAATTTGTTTCTTGCACAAATCTTTTCCCTTCCTTCCTGTGGCATGCGGATACCTTACAGGGAGATTCCTGAGAACCATGAGGTGCTCACTGAGTGCTGTCATCCTCTTCTGAAAACCAGTGGCAGCAGCAGTAGTGGCTGATTAGCTGCTACAACATGGCCTTCACCAGCTGGCCCTGATCCTGCTCTGCCTGGAAGCACCTGGCGAGGAGAGGGCATCCTACCTTATCAAATGTGCTTATTCTGCCTTTGAGCATCACATTTAGTTCTTCATGTGTAACGCAGCAGTAGCAGGCGATCAGAGCCAGACAAAGCCCAGGCTTGTTTGCTGAACAGCTGCTGTGGTATGTTTCTTTCTGCCTTAAAGGTCTCTCCCTTTTAACCTGCTCTGACACCTTATCACTGGGAACTCTATCTGTAGGTCTCGTGGGCAAAGTTTAATCCCAATTATACTGATGGTAAGGGGAAAGGAATAGTGATAGGGAGATGAACTGGTTTTAAACCATGTGGATTAGGTTACTGTAGACGAAGAAACAGTAACTAAATCTAATGAGGAGAGGAGGATATTCATTATAGATGAATCAGAAAAGAAAAGGCAGTCATGGAAGGTAAACATGATTCATGATTGGCTGTTTGCCTGTCTTGACTGTCACCTGCAATGCTTTCGTTAACTTCTAAGAAATCAGGCAGGCAGTTGGTAATGTATCTGAAAAGTGTGTTAAGTTTTAGTTTTGTGTTTTATGAAAGAAATAAGTGGGCACAGATATTAAATTGATATACAGTGCAAATATGTAATATAGAGTGTTTATATAAATTATTGCCGGATATCACTTTGAACAAAGACATTACCTTAGTGATAGCCAGAGAATTATTCATACCACAAAATCACCGAGTTTCAGAAAGAGGAAATCATAACCAATTGTTGTGAATTGGTGCTTTTCATATAAGATTATCCTGTGCTTTCCATCCCTCTGCTCTGGTAAACCCATACACATTTCAGGTCTGGCCAGGTGAGTGCAGCCCAATTGTGCCAGGGCAGGCAGTCACATCATGAGTTGAAAGTGAATGCATCTCCCCTGGTGGCACACCACTCAATGATGCTTTGACTATAGCTGAATTTCTAGAGTGCTGATTTTGGTTCTCAAGAGCTTATATGTTGAGTTTCTAACAGGTATCAAGCCACAAAGCTCCACTGACCTACACAGACCTCTGCTGGATTTACATCCATGAATGAGTCCCTACCCCAATAGGAACATTGGGTTTAATACCCAGCTCCAAGGCAGCTTTCTCTGTAGCTTGCACTGCAGAGCCTCTTCTTGAGTTGCTGAGAAAGTGAACTATCATCAACACCTCTGAACTTTGCATTAATACCTTATTTGATAAAACTTCAGTGCTTCCATGAAATAGCTGGTTTTCATGCCCCTTAGTTATCAGTGTCTACTATACTGCCAATTAGTCTTTTTGCATTACTGAGTTGAGAGGATCTCTGTTGCTTCTTTAGATGCCATCACAGAAGATGTAAGAGCTCATTTCTGCCAAAATTCAGCAGATAAATTATTTTCCCAATAATAAGATATGGAGTTAATTCCATGCCGGGGCAGGATATAGCCCAGAAAGGGCATTTAAACTTCAGTTCCCCTGACCCTGTGATATTGATGTTTGCCCAGCATAAATTTAATTCTTTGTGTAAAGATTTTTAAACTCTGTAGTACAAGGACTTGACCCTTGGTTTGCAATGTCCCAGATCAATGCCCTGACTGTACCATTACAGAGTGTGTTTCTTGCAATAGCATCTCTTGGAGCTATTCCATGTTTAAATAATTGAGTAGTTACTAGGGCACAGCAAGAGATACCAAGTCTGTAATGTAGTAGTCAGGAATCCCAACTGAGCTGCTAAAATAGAAAACTCTGGCAGAAGTCAGGAGCTGATGGAAATCCAGGCAGATTATCCTCCATTTTAGAGGAGAATCCTAACCTCTTATGCTATCCTGAGTTTTGGACTTTCACTGGAAAGATCTTAGTTTCAACCCGGATATAATGGGAAAATGTAAACTCAGAAACTTTTAAAGGATTAGAAAATCATTTTTCACCATGCGCTAGGAATAACTGTAATCAAATTGTAAGGAAAGAGAGAATTCATGTCAACACTGCATATGTTTCATTTGAAAGAAAGGCTTGCTTGCTGCTCCAATGTTTCACAAATTCTGCTGTTAATTATCAAGAAAGACATGCATCACACACTCATCTGACCTGAACTGGCTGGTGGAGAATAACCAGTGGCAGGATCAGGCCAAAAGTTTGTGAACTGCTGTCATGTTTCTGTTTCAAGCTGGCATTTCAGTGTACACAATGCAGGCAACTTAAGGAACAAGTAAGATCTAGTCATTAAATCACTCCCTTAGCTGTGGTATTGCTCCAGCAGTCTGCTTCAGGTGAACACTTTGGCACTCAGCTCTCACTCAGGTCTCCTAGAAGATGCAAAACAGAAAGAGGAGCAAGGGTTGTCAGCGCCGTGATGGAGTCTTCTTTAATAGAGCCAGTTCAATAACTAAATCAAAATATCATTCCTTTTCTTAATTTAGTGCTGTCTGCTAATAATATCCCCATTAACTAGGAATGCAGAGTAATAGGCAGTGTGCTGCTCTGCATGTTAATAAGATTCCCAACTTTACAAGCTGTTTTCTAGTACTGTTTCGAAGTATAACAGCAGTTTTCTCCCAATAGCTACTATTATAGAAGGATGTTCCTCTCTTTAAAGTTGACAGACACTCTTGAATTCCGTGCTTGGTAACTGACAGGATTTAGTCCTAGAACTAATCTTGCTGGATGTCATTAAAATTAGTAGCTATGCAAAATGAAAATAATAAGACTTCAGCTTGTCTGCAGAGCAACAGTGACCACCAACAGCTGTGCAGAAGACTTCCTCACATACAGAAACAACTGTTCTGGCCAGAGCTCATCCCACTACACACAAAAAGCATAGTCATCTGAGGCTAAACCACTAGTGCAGTAACTATGAAGTACAAGGGATGAGAGGTGAAATTCTGGGAAATCAAGAGACAAGTATCAATTCATCTGCAATGCACAACCTGAAAGTACAATGTCAAACAAATCAAAGGTTGATGCTGGGGGCTTTAGCTTCTGCTTTTATCAGATAAAATCCTAGAAACAGAGATGGGTATAAAAGATGTCTGCGATTGACTTCAAATTTATTGGTACTTGCCCTCAACCTGATCTGTTTTTAAAAAGATTATTTCTATAGAAAAAAAAATAGATTCTAAAAGAAATAAAATGGATTTTCTTTTACTGTTTTCAAAAACAGTCACACCCACAGGGAGCTGTGGAAAAAGAAGAAAACACAAATTTTAAGAAACCTGAGTTCATGCTATTTGAGCAACCACAGTATTCCCTGTGCTGTTATGAAGAGAAGCAGTTGAAGAAGTTTCTGCATCAGTGTCCTCCACATGACCTCTGGCACATCAGTACAATCCAGTTGCAATTGCTCCTGTGCCAAAAGCATTGGCTGGCATGAGGAAAGTAGCCAGAGCCCACTCTCCCTGCTAGCTCCACAAAGGATTTATCAAGTGATATGCTCACATAGCTCTGGGCTCTCATGGACACCAGCTGGGTGGTCAGTGCTGCGCAGCTTTTTGGGGCTACAGCTGAAGCTGCAAGTACGTTGCTACCAGTTCCTTTGGATGGATGCTTCATCTAGGCATACAGGATTCATCCAAACACCCTGGTGTTTCTACAGGTTCATCTTAGCCTTAGCTCCCTGGTTAGCCAAACTTTAAAACTATTAACAATTGTCAGAAGCAGGAATAGTGGAAGTTGTATGTCTGTATAAGTCATGTAAGCCAGATAGGATTTGACAACTTTGGGAAAGATTAAATGTAGATGTATCAAGTTAAAACACAAAACCACAACAAAACCAAGTCATTTTGAAATATTTTGCTCCTCCAGGTTCTCTAAAAATTTCCTGTGGAGAGGGGTTATTCATCTGGTCCCAGTTATTTTCGATATTTGCTGATCTTTCTTTAAAAACATGCATGCCGTGCTATTTAAACAGCAACCTTTAAGCTGTTTAAAGGAGGAGAGTGCAAAGCACTGGATTAATCTGCTTACAGCCCATATGGCCAGATGTTCCAAGGACTGTGGAGGAGCACAGGTCACATTTAGCCCACATTCAAATGGCTTTCTCAGCAAGAGGGCTTTATTCCTCTTGATGAATCAAACTGGATGGCATTTTTATCTTTGCAATTAATTTCAATATCCTACAGCCAGGAAGAAAAATCGAGATGCAATATGCTGTTCATGGCACATCCTTGAGGTGGTGGGGAGTCGTCCGGTAAATTATTACACTACTAAAAGTCAGGAGCATCTAGGCAAGATTGCATATTGTAGTCAAAAGGCGAGGAGGAAAATGAATTTATGCTTCTCTGTGGGAGAACAGGTATACAAAAATTAATTTTCCAATCTAATAAAAGGAGGCAGAAGGGTGATGACTGAGGAGGAGAACTGTTGTAAGTTAGAACGAGAGCCTTTACAAGCTGGTAAATAGAGCATAATGAATAACATTTTTAAGCATCAGTTCATTTATGAATGCTGTTAAGCCTTCATCCCAGCCGATTCCTGTGACTTCCTTTATTTCCTAACAGATTTGACCTGTTTTGTATTGTTTTACAAAACCACCTTCTTTTCAAGTGGCATCTTTTCATCTTTGCTTTTTTATATAATCTTATTTGTGTTATTCTTCACAGGCCCAGTCAAAATATTGACTACAGTCTCTTCTGCAATGTAGAACAAATGAGCTTGCTCTTCCTGTGGTCTTTTTTTTATATATATTGGGGATAGGAACAGGCTATAAAAACTGGCACATCATTAACTTAATGATGGCATAATACTAATACTCCTGATAGAGCTTTTCGAAAGGAGTAGAAAATCAATACAAAGTTGTAATTTCTCAATCTATGTGACTTCACAATATCCAGTATAAAGCAGATCAACATTTGAGCTTGCTTTTGCAGGAACGTGATGATTTCCAAGTCACCCAGAGGAACAGAGGTGACACCTTTGCTGCAGCTCTGGGTCTCACAAGTTGGGTGATACTGTTGCTTTGCATGCAAAATTGTTTTTTGTGGCTCAGACTGTCTGCATTCAAAAAGCAACATTTCATGTGTGAGGAAAAAAAAACCTGTGTGTATTGCTCATCATTTCTAGGCCCATAATAAATGGCCCTAGCGTATCATTATAGTTAGTGAGGTTTCTGAGGACTGCTAATAATTACTGAGGTGGCTGATGGAGTTCAAAAGGTTGATGAGTGAGCAGTCAGCCATGGCCAAAGGGATGGAGTGGAGGTGAAAGGGCAGCTAGCAAACATTTAATCAATGTGTTAGAAATCAATAAAGACTTGATTCTCAATTTCTTTTCACTAAGCCAGTGTAGGCACCATGAGGCTCGTTTTAAGCTAGATGAGAAACTTTCATTCAAAATTTTAGACTCTGGATTTGTTTTTAGTTCTTGAATAGGCATTTTCAACTTGCTGACAAAGTGGCAATAAGCACTGCTGATGTTGTCTGAGGATAAATGTACTTGACAGGGAAGTGGAGAAAAATCACAGCAAAGGCAACCCGTGATCACTAGATGGCAAGGCTATGGGAATAAAAGAGACCAGCAGCATTGTGGAAACCAGGATCAAGAAAGTCAAGACTGGGAAGAATTTTCACACAAGATGGGGTTTGTGATAATGACCTAAGACAAATACATTTGTAAACTTTAAGATAATTTACTGGGAGAATATAATTAGACTTAAATGTTTTCTCTGATTTTCTTTAATATACCACGAGATATAAAATAGTCATGCCATGCACAATTTCCCTAGAAAAAGACTACTGATTGCCATGCAATTTTTCTGAATGGTATTTACCACTGGAGCTAATTGGGAAATTAGAGACAGGACATTTTAGCATTGAAAAATGCAGTTTTATCAAAGATAATCTAAAAACAAATTAATGTTTTAATATTTCAGTAATGGAAAAAACTGTTTAAAAATTAATTCATGGTTTCAAATTTTACAGAATAAATTATAAACTTAAGAAGTTGAAATGGAAACAAAATGGCTTAATTTTGTCAAAATAAAACATCTCAGATGATACTGGTATATTTATCAGCATGTTCTTACAAAGTCACTATACATTAGTCAATCATAATTGTTACTTTGACCCTGCCATTGCTGAAATTGATACATTTTTTACAATTGTCCTAATCAGCAAATACTCTCAGGAAACAAAGAATTTAAGTTATACAAACCACCATGTATTCAGGATGCACACAGCATTTTCAGAATGGAAGGGATAACAAATCCCCTTGAAATTACAATTAAATGCTCCTGATTTCCGAAGGAAGCAGATGTGGACGCCATGTCATCATAGTCAGGGTGTCACAACGTGTGTAAAATTGTCTGAAGTAGTTAAAAGCTACTGGCATAGTGAGGCAACTCAAAATTTTACTTTTATTCTCCATGTTTCTGTCTTATCCACAACAAAACACAAATTTTTCTGAAAAAAAATGCCCTAAATGTTCATGTTTAGCTCTATAATGGTGAACTGAAGGTCAAGCAAAACAAAATACATTGGTTTTTACATAGCTTCAATTCCAGTTTTAACCTGGAATTAAATTGTAGCCTATTATATTCAAGCATGGGACAAAATGTTTAAGAAATTCTAAGCTCTTTTGTAGCACTTTAAATTGTTAACAAAATATCCCTTCTCACTGGATGCTGACAGAAATCTTCTCTTTCATGTGAAGTAATTACAACAGTATTTGAATCTCTTCAAGTCTCTAATGGTGTGTCTGTAAGTGCAAGGAGTGAGTACAGACTGGTAAATTGTACTGTACTTAATGTGCACTTTTCATGATGTAAACAACATTAACTGGAACATTTCTAAGGCACTCTGCACTAAATGAACTTAGTCATTAAATACTCATTATCTACATAATTTACAGTATTTTGCACTCTGTGGAAAAAATATTTGGTATTTGTATTATGTTGCTAAGTGAGATATGTGTGACATCATTCGTTACAACAGCTGAGCCAAATGAATAATTGACCCCATTTGAAAAAATATTATCTTCCCCTTTTGTTCTTTTACTCCCTTCTGGATCCTTCAGCTATGAACTACAGCATGAGATAAGAAAATAATGAAACATTAAACAAATCCTTTGCAATAGGAGGAAGAGTGGAAAGCTTGATCAAATCTTGGCAACGCCAGGATAAATGTCAACACTCACTTTGATTTTTAATGTTTTGTTGAATATTTGTTCTTATCATTGTCATTAAAATGATCTATTAGTGAATGATCTGTAGAAATAACTGATGTGTGACCATGGGATAGTCAAATATCAAGAAATGGTGATCATCCTTAGGCAAATACTTTTCAATTATAGCAGTTCTTAGTAGCTGAAAAGAAGGTTATGTCAAGTCCTCAGAAGTATTTTTTTCACTTAGTAGCTTATCCTTTTTCTAATACTGTGTTGATCTAGTAGACGATACGATCTCTTCCTGTCAACTCTGTGCCATGTGTCTTTAGATTGTCACAGCTACAGTAGCACCACTGCTCTGTTATCTAACACATTAACGATTTGTCCCAAGACAAAAAGTGATTTAGTGGTGTGGAACTGGGGATGGCAGTGGTGTGCTCCTTTTTCACTAGGAATCTCGAGCATTTACTGGGCAGAAGACTATCTCAGCTTAATGGCTGGAGGTACTACTCCTTTCTGAATGTTTTCTTCTCTGCAGGCAGAAGAACTTCATTACAAAACTCATTGTCTAACAACTTGATTTTGTCTGTCAAAAAGAAAATGCAAAGAATATTACTGTTACTTGAACCACAGGGGAGGTTGGACTGGGGTGTTTTGGCTTCGGATGAAACTGTGCAAAGCCCAAATGATCTTTGGAGGAAGCAGATGTTAATTTGCAATTAAAGCCTAAAAACCCCTTATAACATCTGTGAGTGCTGAGGCACTAATGCTGTATACTGCCACCCTGACCAAAGACACCCTGTTTTTCCAGGCTTGCCTGTTGCTTTGCAGGACAGTGATTTGTTAGCTCATTTGATGGAGTTAGGTTACTTGAGGCTCTGTAGGTATAAGATAACTTCTCTGCAGACATCACAGAGACATGTTTACCCAGCTAAAACTCATTCAGCCATGATTCCCCTACATTTCTGTGAACACAAGGCTGATTCATGAGTACCAGAGTGCTTCCTTCTAAGAAGTTCTAGAAAATTAAGAATATCTGGGCTTTGCGCAGATGTAGGAACAAATGTCTGAATTGCATCCCTAAACTGCTTGGCATACTTTAAAGCAGCAAAATCCCTTTGTTGCTGAAGCTGCTTCCACAAAATGCTTTCAGAGAATAATGATAGAACAAATCCCTATCTCCGGGATGTAACAGTTTTTGCTGTATTTTCAGTTGTATAGGCTGTGGAGATGTAACTATCATAGAGGCCATGTGGACTGAACTTCTCTTGTCCTGTCACAGATCTTTATGAGACGTACCAAAGGAAGCTACCTGTAGTTTTCTGTTTCTTTACTGGACCTAAGACTATCAGAACCCATTTTTGATCACGCATATGACTTGAAATAGAGAAAACTGGTTATTGTTTCTTACCAGCATTGGGTAATGCAAACCACAGAGCAGTTCAGATGCTGTGCTACAGACATATTGAAAAAAATAGTTGCAACAAGAAAACACATTGTAAGAACTGTTATTTTTTACAGTGAAAGGAGTAAAACCAACATGTTTGCTCAAAACAAGCAATTACTGTGATAGAAGTGGCACAAATCCATAACTACTCTCTAGTAAGGATTGACTGCTCTTGTTGTTGCATGGACAGGAGCCCATTATTGTCAGTTCAAAAAATACATTACTATCACCATTCCATACCTCATTTAACTGCTATTCTTATTTGAATATTTGAAGTAAGTGACATTAAAAAAATAGTGGTATTTAAATTAAAACTTAAAACCAGCTTTAGAAAAGTGAAGGACAACAACCTTCAGCAATGCATTAGAACACAGTCTATTCTTAATGGTATACAGAGTTCTTGTTTCACATGGTTGGGCTCTTTATGATCACTAGATCCCCACAGCTGCTGAGAGGACTTTGACAGGGATTCACATAAAACAGAACAATGAGTATAATAAAGTTCAAACCATACAAAGCAGTAGTTGGAGGCTGACTTCAAGCTGAATGTTTGTACTTTGGGCTTCATTCCTGAATTAGGTAGTCAGCTGCTTCATTATGCCAAACCTCTTACTTTCTTTGCCTTGCCCTGTTTTTTCCAGAATACATTCTCAGGAACTTGCTTCCCACACATTTTCTGCTTACAGACAAAGCTCCCTGTTTCTCAAGGTGCTCTAGTCTTCTTCTGTGAACAGACAGATTTTAATATGAAGTTGGAAATGCATTGAATTTATAGACCCATCACTAGATCTTGACTTCATTCCACAGCTATATCTGTCTAGCACCACACAGAAGTACTTCAGAGACTGCTTTCTATTCTATTTATCAAGCACTTTAGCCCATCACTGACAAAAGAAGGGAAAAAGCAGTTTGTTATTGAATCATAAAGCACACTTATTCCTGGTGTAGCTCAGACAAAATGCCACTGGCTATGTTATTAGAGTAGACAATTTAGGCCAGACCGAGTTCCTCTGTTTGTTTTGACATTATGACTGATGTAGCACTATTATGTCCTGAAAACTTCGCATAGAATTATAGAATACTTAGGGTTGGAAAGGAACTCAAGATCATCTTTTTCAACCCCTCCTGCAATGGACAGGGACACCTCCCACTAAACCATGCCACCCAAGGCACTCTCCAACCCAGCCTTGAACACTCCCAGCGATTGAACATTCACAACTTCCCTGGGAAAACCATTCCAGTGCCTCACCACCCTTACAGTAAAGAATTCCTTCCTCAGATCCAGTCTAAACTTCCCCTGTTTAAATTTGAACACGTTACCGCTTGGCGTATCACTACAGTCCCTAATGAAGAGTTCCTTCCCCACCATCCCTATAGGCCCCCTTCAGATATTGGAAGGCTGCTATGAGGTCTCCACGCAGCCTTCTCTTCT
>JASSUY010050207.1:0-10277 GCA_032466535.1 Forpus xanthops | reverse complement strand
AAAAAAACAAAGACTGATAAACATTTAACATCAAGAATGTGTATTAATTTATTTATTTACTGGGCACAGAAGTAATCAAAGCACCAACAAATTTCATGTGTCATTGACAAATTGCTTTGAATTTCAAAATATGCAAGTATTTAAAATGACAATTTGCTCCAAAATATTTTCGACATGCCAAGAAAAAATGAATTGCACATAAGTATTAATAATATTTCTGATCTGTCAGCTCTGCTTTATCTGTTGCTCCAGTGATTTAAGTTAGAACAGATTCAATTTGTTTAATTTTTTAAGTATTTCTTTTTACATAATGAATCACATCCATATGTACTAATATCTGTTCACATGCTGAGATCAAATGTGATTCATTGAGCAACCTGATATTGGTACAGATATCTCTGCTCTTTGCAGGGGAGTTAGACTAGATGCTCTTTGGAGCACTTCCAACCCAAACTATTCTATGATTCTATAATATAACACATAATAAACTTTTGCAATGATATTTACCTAGGATGCCTGAATAGCAAAGGATATGCTTTTTCACATCCATTAACAGAAAAAGCTGCAAATATGCTTTGATGTTTGAATGTAGGTCCTAAATCAGCAGTTTTCCTGCTCCATTTCTGCCTGATGTATTTCACGATTAGATGATGATGGTGATGATTTTCTAATCAAATACAGTTTATTCATTAAATTCTATGTCAAAATCACACTGAAAAGAAATATGTGTAAATTCAACAAAAATATGAATTCTTTGATTAGTAGAAACTAGAAGAATTCCAGTGTGAAAAGTTGAAAATAAAGTGGGCTTTTTTTTTCTTCTTTTTTTTTTTTTTTTGCACATAACTCACTTAAGACCATAATTTAAAAAAAATCCACAAAAGGTCACTCAATAAGCTGATGACTGAGCAAAAAAGATAGTCCAGATTATGCTGAAGGTTAGTCAAACATTTTCCACAGAAAAAATAAAATTGAAAAACGAAGGCAGTAGATGACAAGGCAACTGGAACTGTTTGAGTAAGTTGTTTGCTAGGGCTGGATAGCTATTCCTGGATGTCTTAGGTTGCAGAATTTTGCAATATGCCAGAAGTTTTATTGATTCGCCATCCATTGTTGTTGGTATTTAACTTCAGGAATTTATTATTGTTAATGTAAAATATGATTTTTTTTTTGACATTGACTGGTGGTTGATTGCCTCTCTTTCATGATTACATTATCTAAATATGATTATAGCACATCTTATGGGTTGGGATTGTGAGATAATATGTGCAGAGAAATAAGACATCAAGTGGCACAAGAAGGAACAATGACATGAGAAATGGCCAAATATTAAATATAAAAATGTGGCTAGCTCTTGTCTAGAATGGTAGGTCAATTCAGCATTTCAACTTGTCACACTGTAGTAATAATGGGAAATAATGGGAAACAATTCAAAGAGTTCACAGTGAGGAAAAACCACTGAGTTCAAAAGAAATATAGATTTTCCTTTTTTTTAATTTTACCTCCTCACCCCCCAGCACAAGATTAGTAACCTTGCTTGCTAATGATTATTGATATTGCACATACTCATAGATGATGTTTAATAACAACTAAGTTGGGAGTTTTCACTCTTGATTCTGGAATCACTTTTGATTCCAGTCTCAAAGTAGAAAACTTCATAAAGGAAATATTTCTGATTTGTTCTCCACAGAAGAATGCCCTAGTTTCTCAAGAAGTTCTATGGGGCTTTGGGGGCATGCTACTGTAGAAATGGGAGTTGTTCAGGTGCTTCTTGTCTGTAGTTGGGGCATATTTCAAAAGGAATCCTTGTGACACTAAGGCAGCAGAATTAGATGATGGTAAAGAAATATTTTGTATCTCAAAGTACAAACACAAAGATTAAACTCCTAAATGACAACCACAAAATTCTAAACCTGCAAAACTTACCACATCTGAAGGATGGGAAATTAAACTTCAGCGTGAGTAGTTTCTTAGTATTATTTGTCCTAGTACAGCATTTGCTATGAATTCTGTATAAAGAAAATAATTCTGGAAGAAAAAGTATCTTATTTGCTGACAAGAGCTGAGGTATCAATTAGATAAATATGCACAGAAGTATTCTTAACAGTGTATTTATAATGTAAATTTGCTAAATTTAACTAATGTCTACACATAATATTCCAATAAGTAAAAATTATCACATTATGACTGGAATACCCACAGCTATCCATTTCCAAACTTTTTTCCAAAAGTTCTTTGTGTTTTATACTGCCCCTCCAATGGTGTATAATTCTCTTGTTTCTAAATTCTGTCTCCTTCCAATGTCACCTTCTGAAAAATAGTTTTTCTGTTTATGTTAAACACAAGGTTAACAGTAGCTTTGATGTGTGTATTCTAAGTTATCCTGTTGGAAGACAGTCTGCCAGCAATGTTGAAGGACGGCAGTGTTTCATTACAAGGCCTTTGAAGTAGCACGGGTACTATGACTGCTATTGAAAATTTTCCTTGATTATTATTTTTACTGCCAGATTTTTAAACCATACAATATCAGCTTTCTTTGGACTCTTTCTTAGCTCCTTTTATGGTAAGTCTTAATACAGTGAACATATGGAGCAGCTGAAAGGCTGCCAAATGTTTAAATGACAAAGTTATAAATATAGGGACAGCATAGATTTTTTTTCCCCTAAATGTATAGTCCTGTTGGTTTGAACCAAAGCAGATGATAAATCAGAACATGTAATATGTTTTGCCAAAAACTGTATAGACTTATAACATGTAGAGAGTACCTTAGCGTAATGGAAGGAAATAGTTGACCAAAGTTTATGTAACTGCAAAGGAATGCTAAGTAACTTCCACAGAGGACTCATACACTATTCAAAGAAAAAGTTGGTCTTTTGAGTTTTGTTTTATGAAAAGTTCCTAACAAAAGTCAGTGGCTAAGGACATCCCTTCTTACTGCTGACTTGGTCCTCAGCCACTGACTGTCCTCATTAACTGACTTGCTCCTCCGGGTAGACAGGAGCTACCTTCTGTTTTTCTTTCTACCTGCAAGTATGAAAGATGCTGTGTGTGTCTGAAAAAGAGAGACTTCATCACATGCCTAGTATTTTCTTCTGGGTAGCTTATCCCTCCTTGCTCTAGTCTGGCATCTTCTTGCAGCTATTGTTACTTTCCCATAGCATATGAGGTTACATGACTAGTATCTGTTAATGTTGCTTGGACACTCAAGCATTTAGTTTTGGTAGGAATTAAACCGTTGTTTGTGCAAGCATTAGAGAAAGCAAAGCAGTGCAAGGTACCTGCATGTGGAGTGAGAAGGACACTGACTGTGAAAGCCATTTTTCTTTTAGAGTAATTCCAGTAGGAGTTACTTAAAACTTAGAAAGCAAAGCTTCTGCATACTAAGATCCTGTATATGTCAGCTGCACCCGTGCGCTCTTAATGAAATGTGTTATTTTTTGTTATCCAGATTTTATGGCTATGTTTAATAAGAAACTTGTGAATGTAAAGCTCTTATATTTTATCAGCAGGACACATTAGGACTATGCAAAGTTTTGGGTTTCTGTTTTTTACCAGAAGTAAATGTTTTTTTCTCAGCCATCCACTACTAGAAGAGAGCTACCCTACACCAGAAATATAGCTATGAGAGAATCAGCGCTCCTAAAAATAATAATTTGGATTATTTGCAAACAGATGGCTAGAAACACAAACATTTTCTCTTACAACCACCACTTATCCCTTTGGCTGCCAATACTCCACTGCACATGTCTTTGTTGCTATATGCTAATAATAGCAATTGAAAGGAACTTGGAATGTCAGCCCGTACCTGCTGCACTCAGCAAGAGAAGTGCCAGCTGGGCTAGACAAGGAAAAAAGAACAGCTTTGTGGTTAAAGCATTTGATTTGGTCTCAGGAGGCACGTGCTTGAACCAGGGTTCTGCCATAGATTTCCTGTGTGACCTTAAACAAATAACAGTCTCATAATCTCAGCTGCCCATTTGCTAACACAGGAATGGTAATTATGATGGTAATGAATTCCACTTTGTAGCAGTACTTAAGGTTGTAGACCCTTCATCAGAAGTGTAGCTCAAACCGTAGCCCTGAAGACAGATTCCATATGAGTACTGGCAATGGAAGACAAGGTGGTTTCCACAGTGTGATCCTCTCAGTTGCACTGATTGCTAATTAGTGACAGAAAAATAGTAACTTTAAGGCTTAGCTCATTTTTCAGAAGTTCTTCACCCGGCACCTCTGCTTTTTTCCACCATGTTCATTGTTCCACTGCTTCAACTCTGGAGACACAATATCCTTTTTACTTCCCCGCTCAGGCACTGGGATTTCTCTTGCAGAGAACATAGTCATCTTTTCTTTCGGCTCTAGCTTTTCCTCGCTTTCCAGGTATTTGTGAAGGCTGCATATTTCCATAGCTGCAGCTGTTTACATCACAAAATGAACTTTTCTTTAGCTGTTTAATGCATCTGAATACTTCTCAGTGATGTGCAACCTTTCCTACAAGAGCTGCTACATGGACCATGGAGGACCAAGTAGCAAAGAACACTAGGAATCATTGCCAATAAGTGGATACTCTATACGGATGCAACAAAACACAGTCTGTAAGTGATCACACTGATGATTTGCATGCCCACCTGTTTATTTGTCTGAATTGAGCAGTCACCAGCCAGATGCCCTCTTTGGTTTGAGACACAGATTCTTAACTTATGGTCCTCCCCTCTTTCCAACAGGAGTACTGCCTTGTATAGTTTTAGTACTCTGCTGTCTATGAGTTACTGATGTTAGCTTCAGCATGCATGTGGCTAATAATAGCTATCTGGCTTTGATTATTTTTGTTTTCTAAGGAAGGCTTTTTAAGGAATATGATCATCATGCCCTTACCCAACATTTCTTTAAAATTGAGTCACCTTTTAGAAGTACAAGGGATGGAAATGGACAGTGCAGCGATTTGGGCATTTCCTGGTTTTCAGAAACAGCTTGCAGATGAAATCAGTTTGTAGAAGTGTTCAAGGAGATTATGTGACACCTTCTATCAAAGTGTACTGTATAGAGCACAGAGACTTTCTCATTGTTCTCTGAATATGCTTTTGTGTACATGGATGATGTACTACCATTTTACCATCCTTTTATGTAAGTAAATGCATACAAAATTGTTCTGAGCTAAGTGTTTGCCTGGTGGATTTTAAATAGATTGAAGTTCAATTGCATTTTGGTTTACAGGTCAGTTAGCACTTCAGGGGAAAACAGTCTGCATATGCTTGCATCTCCTGAGTTTTGCTTAGGGTTTCAGCTTCAAAGAAAATTGAAAGCTCAAAGAGAACCCATACTGAAGTGCCAGCATAGTCTGACTTGGCTTTGGAACTATGCAAAATCTCTATAGTTTGGTTTCAAACGTGCTTAAATCCTTATGCAGATCCCAGGATGCGTTTTAAAATTCACTCAGTACTTCACCCAAGTTCCTTTCAAATATTTGATAATTTTTAAGTTTTCTATACAGTCTATCAAAATTTTAGGTTTATAAGAAAATTTGGTATAAAAACACCACCCCACCATATGTCTCTCTCCACTCCCCTGCAATAGGCAAAATGCTAAGAGTGAGTGCGAGTTGTATCTTCCTTTTAAAGACAGATGTGGAGTAGAACCCTGAGAAATTACTGCTGCAGTTCCTCCTCCCACTCCTACACCAGTCCTCATCAATTTCAACAACATTTTCTTAAGTAATAACTGGCTCTGACCTTGGTATTTAGGCCTTTAGAAGCTTTCATCTGGATCTCTTCACAGAAAAGTATCACAAAATAGACTGTGATGCGAATAATCATGGAATGTTTTTCTTGAGCTGGGCTTACCACTCACAGAGCTATAGCAAGGCACATACATTACTAAAAATAATAGCCTGAAACTATGCCAGTATCATTTGTTCATTATTAAATCTATTACTTCTGAAATGGCGCTGCAAGTACTCAGTCCTTTCTTTTTCTACATAGAACAGTTTATTAATGCTCCCTTTGTTTAAAAGGGATGAGTCAGGGAGCTGAGAGGATGACTTGAAGCTGTCCAGCAGCTACAAAGCAGCTACTAGGCGCTGTTTAATATTTTAAATGACTCAATGCCCATAAATCAGCGAGCTGAAAATTATATTTAACGCTGAAAAATAACCACCAACCAAAAGGATCTTTAACCTGTAAATGTTAATTCTGTTTGTTAATACTTTGTGGCTCCAGCAGTGCTCTGAAGCTACAGAAGTTATTATTCATTTTGACTCCATTCCAGCCCTTTTCAGAAAAGCCACAGCATCCCCATCATCAAACAGAAGCACTGTGGGAACGGTGCAGTCAAGAACTTGGAAAACAGGGCATACCTCAACTGCTCAAGGTACTCTACCCTAGAAAACATGGAAGGTGTATGTATGAGGTAAGTTATATCCTAGAAGAAGTACTCAATGAAAACTGAATTAGAGCTAAACATCTGCTTTATCTGCTGACTGTGGAATGACTTGGCAGGTGTTTGGCCCAATGTTATGGCAGCTACACTCCCAGAGCAATTCAACCCAGCTCAGATGACTGTGGCACCACTGTGTGCACTATCATCCTGCCTGCAATTCTGAGAAAGGCCAGTGAAGAGGACCAGTGGGAAGTGGTTGAGAGGGCCACACTTTCAGGTGCCCTGAAGGGGACATTAGAACACAATTTTAAGATTAAAGGAGGTTTATTCCCTACCTCCCTTATCTCATTTAATCTCAGCCATATTTCCCTCCCTTTCTCTTGTGAACTGTATCTATCAACCTGTACAGAGAGAAAACCCCAACATTTTCTTTATATTTGACATTGTGGGGAGTGGGTAAAATTAACCCTTTTATATCAACAATATGATTTTACTCTCTCTAGGGTGGACATAGGAGAGGACTCTGGATTGCAAAATAGAGATAAGGGCAGTGAGGAGCAGAATATCCCTGTCAGGGAGTCCTTCCATACTCTCAGCTACTCATACTGTGTGACTGGGTCCTATTCTTCTTTGGTGATGCACAAATTTTTCTGTGAATCAGATCTGATACATCTGTTGCTCATTTAAATGCTTAATTTTTTTTGTCAGTGAAAGTGAGCACTTCAGAAACTGCAAGCAGATATCATTAGATGTCTATTTACTTTTAAAATTCTACTATTGAAATCCTTACCTACATTGTCCATAATACTTTCTGCCTCCAACTTTGCTGAAATTACTTCTCCTTGACTAAAACTTATTCTTGCTACGACCCCTGGATTTATTTGTTCTTTCTGAGCAATACAAAAATCAAAGAGATTAGGATTTCAAATAATTTTGCACAGCAGTAAATCAGCTGGGTGCTAAATCTATTTTACGCGTAATTATATTTTATTATTTTGTCACTGCGTTTAACTAAGTTTAAGTGTTTGGAAATTAAGTTAGTTAAAAGATGGCAAAAATCTGTTAGAACTGGTAATGAACTTTTCAGTTAAATATTTTATCCATGTTTGAAAACTGTTTAAAAAGAGTAACTAATTTTGCATGTGTTTGTGTGTGCACACATGTGCATGTATGTTGGCACTTTATTCTTACATTAGTAAAGTACCACTCTCTTGGGGAAACAGCCTTTTTCTTATTTCTTCACTGGCAATTAGGGACAAGTCCAGATTATGAAGTTGAGGTTTGTCCCCTGTTTAGCTGTAAACTATATTATATACATATATATACATACATATACATTGTCTTATTCAGTCTGATTTTATTTGTGACAAAAGCTGACATTATATATAAACTAAAGGAGGAACATTAACTCTGGAAGTTGAAATATTTACATTATAAAGAGATTTATTATTATAGTTACATTTTGTTACATAGCATAAAATTCTGTTGATATAAATACTGGCCTTTATCTAACCTGATGTCCAGCCACAAGAAAAACATAATTCATATTTTTCTTCTCTAATGTGTCTGTTCTAAAAATATAACACAGCAAATGAATAATACAGAAACTGGGCAGAAAATAAAATGTTAGTGGGAAACAAATGTTAACATTCTACCTATCAAGCTCTTACAAGCAGAAAGAGAGCATGTAGAATGGTAATTAACACCGACTCATCGCATTCTTCTAGAAGATTAAAGAACAGGTCCTAGCCTCAGTGCTTACCTTTGCAAATATAATCTCATCAATTAATCTAATTCAGAAGAGAATAAGGTTTTCATTTTAACTCACTTAATCAAGTTTTTTTTCTCATTAGACTGTTTTGCTCATTCACCATACAAGAATCCATATCTCACTTAGAGGTGAAAATTCCTTGACCTTTAAATGCACTCAGTTAAATCTTCCCAAAAATGGATGAGATATCACAGATGTAGGAATTACAAGAATAGGGTTTATGATGTATGATAAAGCTGAGTTTTATCTGCCCCAGAAATGTGTTAGTTGCATATAAAGTATCTAACCATGGGAGCAGAGATTTCTATTTTTGCCCAAGTTGCCTACATTGCTAACTATGCTAGCATAGTTCAATAGCTGTTTTCAAGAGACCACAATTTTATCTCTCCCTTTTTATTAAAATGTCATGTAACATTACTTTTAATTCAAATCATTAAAAATATGTATTTATATAGTTTTCCAAAATGTATATTAGATAATAGCACGATTGCTTGGCTGTGTAATTTATGAGAAGTTACTTACACGGCCATTAGATAAATACGTATAAAAGTTTTATTTATGTGTATGTAAATAGAGGATGTGTGTGTTTTAGACTTTAAGAATATAAATATTTATCCTAAAGAAGAACCCTTAATAGTTTAAAAAGCTTTTTTATTTTTGCTATCCAAGTGTATTTCTTTAACACAATTCCAGTTTGGTGATTTCTTCTGCGCTCTGAGACTTTATAATATAAATGGCTTTATTAGTTGAGGAATCGTGTTCCTTTGCTATACAGTTTATCTACGCCTGGCAGCATCTATCTCTGCAAGCACCCTCTCAGTCATGAGCCTTGTCTTCATGTTATCATGCAAATGTTTTCAAGCACTATCTTGCTAAGACTTTAGCAGACGCAGATATTGTGGGTTTGGTTTTGACTATTTTGTAAATACAGCTGAAATATGTCTTTCATGTGAGTCTGAGAGTGAAAACATCTTAGTAAATTTGCTTTGAACTGGAATTGATGGTTCTTGGCCAGGAAGTATTAGTTAAGCACTGTAGAAGCAGATATAACAAGGCAATGAAGGTGATCACTAATGATATTATATACATTTGCTGGAACAAAAGAGAAAATTTCAATTTCCACACCATTAAGAGCCAGAAGAAGTATATAAATGCATTTTGCAGTCTTCACACAGATAAACGATTGCTTCTCTCAAACCCTTGAATAGTTTTAACAAATGATTACTGGCTAAATTCCACTGTTGGACCGTAGCTTCAGGAAAACTGTAGTATTTAAATACATAAATGGACTGCTAATGAAGCCATTCTCTATATCTCTTCCATAATTGCTGGTAGAAAACTTTTAGTTGAATATGACTGGAAAACTGAACTGATACCAAGGTTTTCTGATGTCTCTGTTCTGTTGAATTTATAGATGTGCTTCTGTTGATTTATTATTGAAATTTCTTTTCAGAAAAGCATGGAACTAGAATGATACATGAAATGTAGTCCAAGGTAAGCTATTTAAATGCAGTAGTTCTTGTCTTATTATAACTAAGTACATTAGACAGTTCAGTATCCTTGCAAACACTGAATATATTAAGATGACCAGTCATCAACACAGCTGTCTTCATCTTGCTATTATTATGAATCACTTTCATAGCAAATGAGCTCTTGAATTTTATCTAGGTAAGGAGAGTTAAGAAGCAAAAACAAAAAAGGGAGAATTTCAGTGTAGTTTTACCAAGGCCACTATCACTTGATTTCTCCACTGATTTGGTGGTTACTGTAATAATGAATAATAAATAGTTAATGTGATCTTTGTGAATTTGTGACACAGAAACCTGTAAAAACTAACAGGGAAATATGGAATCTCCAGTTCTAAAATTAGATGTCAGCTGCAGACACAAAACAATTTTTCTGTAATTGTCAGGAAGAATGAAAATCTTGTTTATGATCAAATGGTAAGACAGCAGGGCATGTCCTCTCTTAAAAGAGGATATGTCTTGTAAGGATATCTCCTTTTAAGTTTCCAGACATTGTAACTTGATTCTGGTCCCAAAAGCCAGTAGAGAAACTTCTTAGGAATGTACCAGTTCCTGTGCCCTTCAATATTGCCCACGAAACAGCAATAACAACAAAAAAAATTGAGGCA
>JASSUY010050205.1:0-12384 GCA_032466535.1 Forpus xanthops | reverse complement strand
TGCTCCATCACTGGCGGTGTTCAAGGCTGGGTTGGACATAGCCTTGGGTGGCATGGTTTAGTGGGAGGTGTCCCTGCACATGGCAGGGGGGTTGGAACTAGATGATCTTAAGGTCCTTTCTAACCTAACTGTTCTATGAGTCTATGATTTTGAGTAATATACAGAAGTTCTGTATATGAGTGACGCTAATCAGGAAGTTTATCAGTTAATACTCTCTGTTTTGTTGTATTAACTAAGAACAAAGATCCATTTCTTTTAGGGCTTCAGAGCAAAAATTTTCATAAGCTTTGGAGCACTGACAATCTTCAACGTGTCTTCTGGAGCATCACTGATCCTTGTCATTAAATTCTTAATGAGAACAATATGAAGCTGGTAGGGAACCATAGAGTTAAATTCCTAAATCTTCTAGATCACAAAATAATCTGCTGTGCTATGTTTGAAAAGCAGCTTTTTTAACATGGAGGTAAATAAAAGTCATCTCATTAGGCTGCAAGACCGGTCAGGCTGCCCTTACCACACGTGCAAGCAGTATATCTGTAAGTTAACACTATTATTTCATTCAAATATAATTTCAGGCTATGAAATGTTACTAATTTAGAATTAAATTTGACTTTTTTTTTTGGTGATTCAATGTTCATTATAACATCACAAGAATAATTCTAAATAGTAGTACTTGCTACCTGAAATACTTGTATTACCTATACCAACATGTTTATGCAGCTGTGCAAGACTACAGAGATAAGCTGAATACCTCATGAACTCATAATTAATGGAATGATTAAATTGGTGTTTCTGATCTACATAGATTCACCATGAACACCTGAGTACACATATATGGACAAGCTACTATGTAAATACAAACATATATGCAAAAATTAGCATAAGGCACAGAAATACAGCACAGAAATAATTAGAAGGTTACCTAATTGATGAATAATAGGTTGTTATGGCTTCCTTTTGCAACAATTTCCTCAGCTGTTCATACAGACAGCTGAGAAGTTATTAAATGTTTAAAGCCAGATTTGACCAGAAAATGCAAAGGAAAATACTACATATGTACCATTCGACAGTAACACCAAACCTCGTATATAGCATTTTTTGAGGAGCATCTTCTACATAGCATATCAATATGATATTTTTAATTAAAGTAAGATATGAAGTTTCATTTATTCATGCATAAAATTATATTAACTATTATATCCCTAAGATTGCAAAAGGCAGTTAATGTGGAAATGAAGTGCATAAATAAATGATGAAGATGCAGAACATAAAAATAGTGCACCATCATTGAATTAGTTTACGATTTTATTAAAGAAACCATACAAATGGGCCCTAATAGTGCAAAAAACTGCAAAAGAAATAGTGTAGAAAACTTTCCAAAGAATTCAAGCCTTTTCTTAATCAGCTAACGCAGAAATAGCATCCAAAATTATCAACCATAATCCACATATTCTGCCAGACCACTTTACCTTCTGCATTTGTGTATTTTTATATACTTACATACATGTGTACATATATAAAATAGAAACAATATATACATGCATATATGCAAATAAGCTACACCAGGTGATACAGAAGAAACAATCTGTATAGATACAGAGTTACAAAAACTCAGACTGAAATAAGCTCTATAGGCTGTAAGATGGAAGTCTAGGAAAAAAAATCTAGATAAAGAATACATTTTAACAAATCCAGTAACTTTTCAGAACTAATTATTCAAAGTGTGCTATAAACACTATCTACCCTGAAAAACTACTAGGACAAGCTTAATTCTCAAGGTACTCAGTGCCAGACAGACATCCTAAGAAAATACTGGTCTATTAAAACTTATGACACAGCTATAAAAGCATTGTCAACACTTACAGTAACTAAGCTTATTAAACTTTTATCTTCATATGGCTTCTGCAATGACATAACAGCTGGAAAAATGATAATAAAGAAATTTAATCCATCATTTTTACAGATTAAATTAATACCTGTCAAATTCACTTCTGACAATTTAATATAATAGATTTTAAATGCCTACTCCGTTAATTTTTTTGTTTAAGATAGCATTGCAAGAAAAGTAAGATGACACTTCTTAGTCCTGCAACATTCAAGTCAATTATTGCAAACAGTGAACAATTACAAAGCGAATTCTTAATGTGCAATATATAGCACAGAACCAGTTTTGACTACATGAATTCAAGTGTAACTTGTTTCTGACCTGTGACATCGAAACCTATGATTTGAAAGAGTATTTTAATTCTAGAAAGGTTGTTCTATCTCTACTGGTTTATAGTATCTAAGGCCTGCTCTGCTCAAGTTAATCAGAATTGTTGCTAAATATGTAGGAATACTACTACTGCATTCAATTTTGGATGCTGTGGTGAGGTTTTCAATAGCTTTTCACTGTTTCAAAAATCCAGGTTCTTTGCAACAGACAACTTGGAATCTTAAGCCACCAAAAAAGCCCTTCCCTGCATGTTGAAACCACTTCCTGTAAAGCCATGATATATCTTAATATTTATGTAGTGATACCTTGAGCCTCAATGCCCATGCAGACAGCAATGGCAATGCTGTTGGTGCAGAAAGAGCACAGAAAGATGTCAGAACTTCCACTAAACAATCTGCTTTTTGCTAGGCACTGAAAATACCAAGCTCAGTGAGAAAATGAACTTTGAGGATTTTCACTGAGTACTAGACCTACGGAAGAAAAGTTAAGCCAGACAATATGTCATCTCACAGTTACACAGAAATCTCTAAAAAGCAGTGGGAAAAAAAGACATTAATTGTCTTAAAAAGGAAAAGATGGTTTAGAAGACAGGAGAACGGCAAAGGTACTCAAAGTTGAAAACGGTAATAAATAGCCAAAGTGGCAAATGAGCAAATTGCATTGGGTAAACTTAGGACTTAAACTTAGGTATCTGTGTCTGAAGACAAGTAGAGTAACAAAGTATTGGAGGTCAGAAAAAAATACAGACAGGGAAGCAAGATGCAGACTACAGAAGACCTGCTGAAACAACACCAAGGACAAAGAGAACACAGGACTTCTTTTGAAGGTTTAATATCAAAGAGAATCAGCTATGAGGAACAACAAAAAAAAAAATTATAAAAGGTTGCAGAAACAGATGAGTAGTCTGGGGAATGTAGCAAAAAAAAGGCAGTTTTATGAGCGCAGTTTGAGGAAGTACTTCCTCTGAAAGCTTTCAAAAAACTTCTGCAACTCTCTAATTCTTAGCGCAAGAATTAACAAGATCCCAAGAAATCTTATGCAATTTTATTTTTTTTTTTTACTTTTTTTTTTTTATCCAGAGAGAATGTTTAGACCACAAAGAAAAAAAAAGAAAAAGGAAAGACAACAGTAAGATTCTAACAAAATTCATAACTGTGGAAGTACTTAAGAGGTGATGGAGCAAAGAGAAAAACGTGATCATCTCTGTGTAATCAAGGTAATGGGATAAAACAGCAAAGGTTATCAGGAGCTATAATGGATGTGAACCTGTACAGCAACAGCAATGATCAGAGTCAAAAAGAGTTAATTCCGTTGGACACTAACTTAAGCAACTCAAACTTGGCAAAAAGCAACAGTTCCACATCTTTCAGATACAGAGCTTTAATGTAAAGTTAAAAATTACATATGATTTGTTTCAGAGGAAAGAAACCCAAACTCACAATAAAAATACGATGTTACTTCTCAAAACTTCTAAAAACATCACTATTTCTCAAAGCATAACATGACAAGCAAGTTTTCCCCTCATACATTGTGAAAATAAAGACAGCATGCAGTGTCCTAATCAGGTTAATAATGTAATATTTCAATTTGTTATAAAAATTATGCTGACACATATGGTCTTCATTCCTGGTCTTCATTGTTTTCATGAGGTTCCCTACAGGCTGCCTCAGAAAAGTGCTACCTGCTCCCCAGAAACAGTTGCTATTAGATGCCTGTCTCATAGGGCCATAAAATGTGAAAAAATTTTTTCAGCTCTGCAGCTGAATTAAAGCTGTTAGTGCACATGGCCCACTCCTGGTGACTGCCTGACAATAGACAGCTGTAATCACTTTGAGGGAATGACAATTTCCAGTGACTGAGCCTTCACCCAGTCTTCAAGGGACCCAAGAAGATAACTGCTGACAAAAATATTTGCAACTGAGTGTGGACTCATATTCTCTGATGAATGGTGTGCAACTTCAGGGTTTTCTTTATTTAAAGATTCTTTATTTAAAAACACTTTTGTTTATTAAGAGGTAGAGATAAAACTTCAAAAGCATAAATCAGTCTGAGAGGGTCTAACATATTTTTAGATAATATCAGAACATAGTAAATTTGAAGTATGACATGAAAACAAATATTCACCAGCTAATATCAAGCACAGGACAGTCCCAGGAAAGCAGACTCACCAGCAGGAGAGGTTCCCACTTAAAGCAGTGTTAAGAGGTAGGATCTGACAGAGAAAACTCCAAATGAAGATCTACATTGTTAGCAATCCTACAAAAAGAGCAGACTGACTTACAAAGCAACTGGAAACCTTTGGGATGTTTTGGATCTTAATGCTTCAGTGATGATAAAAAGTTGCTGTAACAAAACTCCTAGAAAACTCAGCAGGGCAAGCCATCTATCATTATATCTTTCCTCAAGTTAAACAAGAGGAGAATTATGCTATAAAACAAATTTTACAGTTTCAACTGCATTTGGTAATTCAAAGTGAAGCTTACAAATGAGATATCTCATTAGCTTGAGCAGATGGATCAAAATTAAAGGCTGAATCACCAATTCTTAATTTCCCAGTAGCCAGAAAGAGCTTGAAGTCTTGCAGAGGATGAATGTTGAAAAATCAACATAAAAAGCTTCTCTCCATCTGTCAAAACACATGCCTGCAGAATGCAACTACCTCTTACCAGCCTGAGGCTTAAAAAATGAAAACATATATACTCTATTAAGAACATTTCTGTCAAGCATCAAACTGTTACCTATAATATGCTGGGGACACAGCAGCACAACTTCCATGAGAGTTAATTATTTGATTCTGGCATGGTAGAATTCTTTGAAAATGAGCTAACAGAACAGTACATAAACAATGTTGAATTTGATTTATTAAGATATTTCAAAGACTCTGGTAAAGAATCTTAAGGGACAACACTGTGAAAGTTTAACGGCCACTGGAAGGTGCACATTCACTTGCATAACATTAGAAAAGTATTTTTCTCTAATTCTGGTATTGCCTTCTTGTGCTTCAGAACAAAACAGAATAGGTACGGTTTTGGCTCTCTGGAGCATAGCTGATGAGATCTGTGTCTGTCATACATGACTGCCTGAATAATGATAAAATTCCAACCATGCCCTGAATTCCATACAGATATACAATTGCTGTAGATAATTTTTTTTCTGAAGTATTGGGGGAGAAGGTATAAATACATATTTCTAAGAACATTTAGAAATAATCACTGCTTTATTAAAAAGCAAACAACTTTGCACACAGAGCATGACAGTAACAGACTGGTGAATGTGGACACAAGTTAATGGACTTAAAACTAAGAAAATCAGAAGGTGGTGATAACTTCAGAAGATCAAAGACTCTTCTCAAAATTGTGAAAAGACACTAAAGAACACTTTCCTAGTACACTACCCATCATATTCACTCATAAAATACATCTTCCACTAAGGTGCAAGCAGCTCAATGCAGTTATATCTACATGACTTATTTTTTATGGTATTTTTTTATTATCTGTAGTTTGTTTAAAGATTAGACAGATATTTTTTCATAGCATACTCATTAAAAGAAAAAAAACTCCTGATTTTTAGTATGTGGTAAAACACAACATACTGTAATTAACTGTACTGTGCAATTATCTGATATGCATAATTCTGCATTGTCAAATGCAGTATACCAGTGCTTATATACCATTCATTTCAGAGTATGAATTTTTGTTTCCTAACTGTTCTCAAGAAAAGCTAAAAAAATACCTCCTCCTAGAATTAAGCAACTTATTGCAATTGAAATTTTTAAATAATAGTATATATGTTTGCAGACAATTTTTCCTCAGCATGAAGAGGGGAAGAAAGGTGCAATAAATGTGCTGGAACAGCATGAAATTTCCTGCTGAGAATCCGAGATATGTTGCTTATTTAGACATACTGATTTAAAGAATCTACTACTTGTAGGTTTATCTACAGCAAGTGAAAATACACAAAATCATAAGAAATGAAAGGTAAGAAACTAATGTACCTCAGTGCTAGTTATTTAGTAAGGTATGTGCATAATTGACAATGAGAAGAAAATAAACTAAAGTTCCCTAGGTGCTGCCAAAAAATTTTGTTAAGAGTCTTCACAAGAAAATATCAGCATTTCCATATGTAATCTTCATGAAAGTTTTCTGAATGTAGTGAACAGTAACTGATATCAACAACAGAAGAGAAGTGGAAAAATGGTGTTAAACCAAGGGAGCAGGAGGACTAAGAAGCTGTTGCTGAAGTATTTCCACCCCCTGAAGTCATAAACCAACTGTTAATCTTTCAAAAAACTCCACTATCTGCATTTATGTGAAAAGAGGAAAAAGTGCAATTCTTAGTGTGACTGTGTGGGAAACTTTCCCTCTTTTATATGTAAGTTATTTAATGAAAAGCCTTTTCAAGGATCACAGTGCATTTGTTTCTGCTCCGAACATGAGGCATACCTGCTACAACTATTCCTGCTTAAACTGCTGTGCTTTGCAAAGTTCTAGCAGAAATGAGAAATCATGTGGGGGTGATGCAGAAGCACAGTAACAACAGAATTATAAAACTATTTAGGCAAATGAGTTAAGCACATAATCTTAATGGAGGGAAAGACAAGGCTTGAAAATTCGCTTCAGAAATGTCTATTTTAAGGCAAACTGAAGGACTACTTCCTTTATAAAGAAAACAAAACACAAACCCCAGGATATTTCAAATGACAGACGCTAAGACCTTGCGTGCCACATCTTCAACATTGCATAATTTTTATCCCTCATCTCTAACAGGAAATACTATAACTTGATAGATATGGGAAAGCCTAAGAAATAACTGTGCTATATAGAGAGAGCTTGTGTGTCAGAGTTAAAGGGAGAACAGCGATGGGAGACATTATTGTGGGGATCTGTTACAGACCACATGATCAAGAGGAATATGTGGATGAAGCGCCCTATAGACAGGATCAGCTTCACACTCGCAGGCCCTTGTCCTCATGGGGGACTTCAACCATCCTGATATCTGTTGGAGGGACAGCATGGCCCCGCACAAGCAATCCAGGAGGTTCCTCAATTGTGTGGAAGACAACTTCCCCCTGCAAGTAATAGAGGGGCTGACAAGGAGAGGTGCCATGCTTGACCTCGTGCTCACCAACAGGGAAGGGCAGGTTGGAAATGTGATGCTCCAGGGCAGCCCCTGTTGCAGCAATCGTGACATGGTCTAATTCAAGATCCTCAGGACAGTGAGAAGAGCATGCAGCAAGCTCACTGCCCTGGTCTTCAAGAGAGCAGACTTTGGCTTCTTCAGAAACCTGCTTAGTAGGTTTCGATGGGATACAGCCCTAGAGGGCTGGAGGGCTCAAGACTGTCGGTTGATATTCAAGGATCACCTACTACAAGCTGAGGAGTGTTGCATCCTAAGTAGAAGGAAGTGCAGCAGGAAGCCCAGGAGACATCCTTGGATGGATAAGGAGCTGCTGAGGAAACTTTGAAGGAAAACAGAGGCTTATAAAAGGTGGAAGCAAGAACAGGTGGCCTGGCAAGAATATAGGGATGTTGTCCAGGAAGCTAGGGACCATGTTAGGAAAGCTATGGCCTACTTAGAATTAAACTTGGCTAGGGATGTTAAGGATAACAGGAAGGGATTCTATAGGTACATAGCAAATAAGACAGACCAGGGACAACATAGGCCCCTTCTGGAAACTATCAAGAGAACTGGCTACCCTGAATTTGGAGAAGGCTGAGGTCCTTAATGACTTCTTTGCCACAATCTTCACCGGCAAGCACTCCGACCACACCACCCAAGTCTTGGAAGGCAGACACAGCGACTGTGAGAATGAAGACCCTGGGCACACTGTAGGAAAGGATCTGGTTTGAGACCACCTTAGGAATCTGAACACACAAGTCCATGGGACCTGATGAAATCCATGTGTGGGTCCTGAAGGAGCTGGCAAATGAAGTTGCTAAGCCACTGTCCATCATACTTGAAAAATCACGGCAGTCAGGTGAAGTTCCTGACAACTGGAAAAAAGGAAATATAACCCCCAGTTTCGAGAAGGGGAAAATGGATGAGCCAGGAAACTACAGACCAGTTAGTCTCACCTCAGTGCCTGACAAAATCTTGGATAAGATTCTCCTGAAAGGCATGCACACGAAAAACAACAAGGTGCTTGGTGACAGCGAAATCCTGCCTGACCAATCTGGTGGTCTTCTATGATGGGGCTACGGAACTGATGCACAGGGTTAGAGTAGTTGATGTCATCAGGTAGAACTGATTTGACATCAATTTAATAGGTGGACAACTCAGTGGATGAAGAACTGGCTGGATGGCCACACGTAAAGTGTTGTGCTCAATGGCTCTATGTCCAGCTGGAGATCAGTAACGAGTAGCATCCCTCAGGGATCACTGTTGGGACCAGTCTTGTTGACCAGTGACATGGACAGTGGGAATGAGTGCTCCTTCAGCAAGTCTGCCGAAGACACCAACCTGTGTGGTTCGGTTGATACACTAGAGGGAAGGAATGCCATCCACAGGAACCTTAACACGCTTGTGAGGTGGGCTGATGACAACCTCATGAAATTTAACCATGAGAAGTGCAATGTTCTACACCTGGGTTGCAGCAATGCCAGGCACAACTACAGATTGGGCAGAGGTGAGATTCAGAGCAGCCCTGCAGAGAAGGACTTGAGGGTGTTGGTTGGTAAAAAAATGAACATGAGCCATAGAGTGCGCTTGCAGCTCAGAAAGCCAACCGTATCTTGGGCTGCATCAAAAGGAGCGTGACCAGCAGGTCGAAGGAGGTGATCCTGCCCCTCTTCCCTTGGGAAACTCACTTGGAGTATTGCGTACAGTTCTGGTGTCCTCAACATAAAAAGGAGATGGAACTGTTGGAACAAGTCCAGAAGAAGGCCATGAAGATGATCAGGGGACTGAAACACCTTCTATATGAAGATGGGATGGGGCTGTTGAGCCTGGGGAAGAGAAGGCTGTGTGGAGACCTCATAGCAGCCTTTCAGTATCTGAAGGGGGCCTATAGGGATGCTGGGGAAGGACAGTTCATGAGGGACTGTACTGAGAGGACAAGGGGTAATGGGTTCAAACTTAAACAAGGGAAGTTTAGACTGGATATGAGGAAGAAATTCTTTATGTTAGGGTGGTGAGGCACTGGAATGGGTTTCCCAGGGAAGTTGTGAATGCTCCATCCCTGGCAGTGTTCAAGGCCAGGTTGGACATAGCCTTGGGCTGTTTGGTTTAGTTTGAGGGGTCCCTGCCCACGACAGCGTGTTTGGAACTAGATGATCTTAAGGTCCTTTCCAACCCTAACTGTTCTATGAGTCTGTGATCCGATGATTCTCTAATAAAGTTGGGAATTAAACTTTAACGGAAACAGTCAAAGAATAATTATAACATTTGATGAAAAGGGAATAGTAAAACTTTTACAGAGGAAATGGAATAAAAGTTCAAACAGAAGTCACAGATATTTGAAATGTTTGCAAAATACTCTTTCAAAGAGTGTACCAATTAGAGGATGTTGTATTAACTTCTGTGGAACAGAAGTACATGGCCTTACTTTTTTCAGTGGAAGATTGTTGTTTTGCCAGATCTGCATTTAATGGATTACCCTGTACTCATCATTGCTCAGTATTTTTTGCAGGTTTTGTTATGCTTACTTTGAATTACCACAAGTCAGAACCGTGCCTTGTAGTGGTAGTACTAGCCGGTTGGTTTGGCTTTACCATTGGTGATGACACCAGTTTGCCTCATGAACTCAGAAATATTCTACAGCCTATAGATGATGTTTTTTTCTGTTGCTGAATGGACAAGAGCTTGCTGTGTATTTGTGAAGTGCCTTCCACAGTAGAATGCTATGCTCACTCAAATCCTTTAGAACGTTATAGATTTCTAGACCAAACTGGATTTTTGAAGACAAAAGTATAATAGTCCTCATGTATTTTCACATAATTTCTTCCAGTGAAGAAAATCTTATGGTCTGTTCTCTTGCTTTTATGTATGAGAGAAGGAAAGGCATTTCCAGGCAGTTTTGATTTTAAAGATTTACATTCTAGATCCAATAAGGCTGTTGAATATATAATGAACTGCTTTCATTGGCAATGAAAGGTTGTTTGCTTGTTCCTGCTCCAATATTAAAGACTTCTGCTGTCAGAAGCAAGCTGAATGCATTTTGGGTTCAAAAGCATCCTATTTATAGTCTATATGCAAAATGATCTCTATTCACTACAATATCTCATTTGCAGGTTATCATTCTGCTTTCCTCTGAAAGCTAGTTGGCAGATGTTTCCTCCCATTTGACTCATTGCATTAGTAATAGAAAAATATTCTGCATCCTACTATGGTACCCTTCATAAGCAGAACTGGAGGACAGAATCAGCTTGTTTAAAACACTCAGGACAGTGTAAAGAGAAAATTCTCTTGACTATAACTACATTATTCAAATTTTCAGTTTTTTAATTACATAACTTTCAAATAACTTTCCAAATAGTTGCAGTCAGTAGCACAGAAGTAATATTCCCTCCTTAAAAACAAAATAAATTAAAATAGAATAAATAAAAAAAAAAAACAATAAAATAGAAAAACAAATAAAACCAAACCAAAACAAAAATTTGCCACAGGTCTTAAAGTAACAATTTCTCACAGGTATGTAGCCTCATACCCATCAGAGTTTCATTTCCCCATGGAGAATGACAGAATGAAAAAAAGCACTAGTATTTTATACTTCTGAAACTGCTAAAGATATTATTAGATAGTGCAAGTAATATTGACAACGTTTGGTGCTTTTCATGGAAGTTTTGGCCAATTTGATCCAGTGCTATTGCTGAAATTTGATTGTTTGAAAATGTCAGATTTCAAGGTTTAAAAATGCAAAGCCATTTCATAGAATTCAGCAACTCCACAAGCAAGATAGATGTTTTTAGTTCTGTTTGGGTTTCTTTTTTCATGTTGCTTTATGGAAGAAGAAGTCATTTATTACTGATAGGTTGGCTTACACATCTGCAATTTTGCTGGTTGTTTCTGCAAAATTTCATAGTCTGTGAAAAATAATTAAAGGTCATTCTGCTTATAAAGCTGGTTAAGATCTTGGGAAAATAAACAAATAAATAAATAAAAAGGCATGTTCACATCTGAAACTCAGCTATTCCTGTGAATGCATTTCTGTCCCTTTCTTAACCAGTGGTGGCTATAATGTTCTTTAGGTTTCACCGGGTGCTGACCTGTTGGAAACTGACCTTTTCTGGACACTATGGTGAACGAATAATTTCTTTCAATTTATTGTTTTCAGTACTTTTTTAATACTTTACCTCTTTATCAGTAGTTTATTTTTGTTCAAAGCTCACTCAGACTTGTAGAAGCAAGTAGCAGTAGAAGAAATAGAAACCACTTATGGAAATCTTCTCTTGCTCTAGATTCTGGGAACTAGACTCTGGGAACCTGGAAATTTGGTCTGTTTGCATAAAAGATGCAAAAGGTATTGTGTTTGAAAGTCTCTAGTTACTGTTTTGCCTTGAGATGGGTTAATTTTACATTTCAATGGCATTTCTTAATTTTGATGATCTCAAAGTATCTTGACATAAAAATATTCTATTCTATGTGAAGGAAGCATGAATTAGAACTGGTTTTGTTAAAACTCATTAACTTAAAGTGTCTTAACCTGAACATAGCCAAATCTTTTTGTCAGTATTAATTTTCACACTTTATTTTGGCCCATGCTAGAAGCACAGTACAGGTAAGTCCAAAGAAGGCAATGATGACATTAAACAGCACCATCTAAAGCCACTTAGAAAGTTTAAAGAAACCCTTACATAGCAGCTTTATATCACCTTGCACCATCTACGCAAAAAAGATTCAAGCCAAAATCAGGCTGCAAAGCAGCAATTGTAAAATTCCCAGATGTCAGTCAAAAAATATTAATAAGAATACCAAGGCTTCACTTTTACATTATAACCACATTATTGTGATAGTTAGGCTAAGAACAATGCAAGTTCTTAGAAAATTGTCTAATTTTTATGTGTTTTCACAACCTTTAGCATAGAGAATCCTCTATTACCATGTATTTAACACTAATCTCAAATAGATTGTGTTCCCTTACTAACCAAGCAATCTTGGAGACAGAATCTGCCCTCTTTCAAAACAAGCAAACAGAGTAAGACTCTTATGGTTTCCTTGACTATAGGTTGCCA
>JASSUY010050203.1:50710-74195 GCA_032466535.1 Forpus xanthops | reverse complement strand
GGGGCAGAGTAATGGATAGTGCAAATACTCCAGTTCCAAGTACAGCAGCTAAACCAACCCCAAGGACAAATACAGCACGACACAGCTGCAAAAGGCAGCAGAACTGCAAGACAATGTCTGAAGCCCAACAACTTGCTTAAGCTGCTAATAAAATATTTAATGTCTCACTGAAGCTGCTGGAGAACCTATAACCTCAGGTGGCTTTGCAAGAACAAAACTGAGCAGCCTGATGAAGATCAGGTATTCAAGAACAAAAGCAGAAGATCTTCAGGGAGCAGGTAAGGTCATTGAGAAATGTAGTTTTGGATTAAAAAAAATAAATAAATGAAGTCCTTTCATGTATACTATCATGAAAGCACAAACAAAAGCAACAACCTTCATTACAGTGAACTAAAAGAACGTGACAGGAACTATTACATCCTAACTCAGTACCACACACTTAATAGAATTTACCTCAGCACATCCTCACAAAACAGTGTATCATTATGGTTTCTGTAATGCAGGAAGAAATTCAGAGTAATGCACCAATTAGTACCTGGTTCGTTTCCTTGCCAGGATCTCGCATTCTCAGGCTGGCTTCTTTTGAGAGCAGAAGAGTGTGAACAAATAAGAAGTGTAATGATGACAAGAAAAATGCTTGCCTTGCATGTGGCCTCAAGTTTATTCAAAGTCATGGCAGATGAGAACAAAGGAAACGGAGCATGAAGAGAAGAGGGCAGCATGCACGCTTTACAAAACCCAAACCAAACCATCCTGTAAAAAAGGATAAAATATTGTGAGCTCCTGAATTTGTAACAGTATACGTGCAGGCTGGGGAAGCACCTTAGAGGCTTCAAGTTGGCTCCAGAAGAGGGCGATGGTGGGGAACAGGACAAAAAGCTGGAGGTGTGTTTTCAGGAAGTGTTTTCTTACTAGTATCCCACTTCATATTTATTTAATGGGACAGAAAGGGGGAAAATGGAGAAAAAAAGAATCAGAAGTCTCATACAAGCATCTTACAGAGAAGGGAACACAAATTTTTCAGTAATATAAAGGATTGTCTTGAAATTCATAACTAAAAATTATATATCCATCTTGAGCTTCACATGTTTGCGTCTACACTGATCCCAACTGCAGCCACGCTGTCAGAATATCATGAGGGGTAGTAATGCTCCATACTTAAAAGGCAGAACAAAAGACAACTCAGCAGGTAGTATGACTAACACTGAAACATGGCATTTTTATCACCATTGCCAAAGATTCCTCTGCTCCCAAATAGCTGTTTGTGAAGGTAGTGGTGCTTACAGAATGAACCAAGTTAAAGTTCAGGATATACTAGATTTAAATTAAACAAGTAAACTAACTCAAAACTCCAATTACCTTTCAATAGATACGTTCTAATAATAGATGACAATTCAAATTGCCCTAATGTCCTGCTAAGCTGCATGCATGGCATCTGCATGTAAAAAATGGTACTCTTAATTCAGAACTATCAGAACTACATGGCACTAACAGCGTGACAGTTCTTGTGCAGTGTGCAAGAGCAGCACAACTGCATTTAGTACAAAGAAAACTGTGGAACATACATTATGACTTGCCTTTCTGTAAGAGAAGGAAGCAAGCTGATGTTTTAGCCCATCTTAGTTGAAATACACGCCTGGAAATGTGTATTTTTTTCACTTTTAAAATGTAAATGTAAGGAAACTTTAAACAAAGAATTTTACATGCTCATTTAGTATTAAAATACCTATGTTGGCTCTGAAATGAATGTTTACTGAGGGTCATACCCTAAGCAAATTGATTCCCATACCTACTTCTATCAAGGAAGCTCAACTATACCCCCTTTTTTATTAAAAAGGAAAAAGAGACAAATTTGCAACTGTCATTTTATTTGTGTCTGAAGATCATGACAGTAGTGCCAAGGGTCTTGGCTGAACTAGCCATATGACAAGCAGTAAACCCAATTTATGAGAGCTGTGATTTCACATGTAGATTTTTGTACTAATACAGGAGTGAGGTTACTGACTCCTCCTTGCTCGATTTAGAAACCTAAGGCAAAAATGCCACATAGCATGAACAGGTAAAGTGTACTGACAAAAGAAGGAACTATAACTTCAACTATAATGTCACTCAGTATCTAAGGCTGCAGAAATGCCCCCTCCATGTTTTTGGTAGCTGAAAGATGTTACAGGAATTAATCAGAAATTAACAGTATTTTTCAAATGAAGTAGTTCACCCCAGACACAACCTCAAAAATAAATCCTGGTGGCAGTGAACCTTCTTGAAATAATGAGTAGAGCTTGTTCAACAAAACTAACATTTCTTCAGGCTAATATGAGTACAGTGGAATTATGAAGACATTCCTTTCTCCATTCACAAACCTATCCCTAAAGAATATCACATTGAAAACAGGAAGCCACCCTCTGCTTGAGGATTCAAAATTCTGAAAGTAACTGGTTTTGGAGGGTATTTAACACAACACACACACACACACACCCCCAAGCCCTAAAACACAGAAAAAGGAAGCAAAATCCACATTTAATTGCTGTTTGAAGCCCAGACATTGCAACACTGAGAACCAAATCAAGACTACAAAACAACTTTGCTTATAGTTCCAGACTAAGAATGCATTTTGTGACAAACAGAAGTACCACTCTGGAGTTTATAAACCAGAAGAAATTAAATTAGGTTTTAAGAATCTTCAAGTTGTTAATAAACTTTTCAAAGTAAAGCATAAAAGGTGCTTGAGACTCCGAAATAAAAACCTAATTTGATTAAGAGCTCTGCTTCTCTAATACTGCCTTAGAGATCTATATACAACTGCATTTTCTTACATACTTGAGCAACTCATTCTTTGCTTTTATTCTCTTCCCCGTGCATGGGCAAAATAAAAGCTATAAATTGCAGTACAGCCTAGCTGTTGGGTCAACAGTATAAAATTGGACAAAAAGCTTTCTTTGTGTCTACACTGATGCTTGGCTGCATCTACGTATTACAATTCAAAAAGTGCTACAACAGCTGTATATTAACGTACTATTTTTGAATACTGACATCTAGAAATAACTTTGTACTATTGATACATCTAAACTGAAGTCTATCTAGAACTAGTACAGCATCATGGCAAAATTTTCTCACCTTTTAAGTTATTACCAAAACTGGCAAAGATTAGAAAACAGTGGGGAAAAAAAGCCATCAAGTTTGATTAATCCATAGTTTGTTTAGACCATTTTAAAAGAAGAAAATCCTCATCTTTAGTGTTTACCCACGAGGAAACTACCACTCTATTTATACCAGAGGAGGAGAAAAACAGAGTTTATTCCAAACTCCTCCCACCTCCCCTTTCTAGCATCACGATATCAGTACCCATTATGAATCAAACTTAGAACTAATTCTACAATACTTTTCCAGAAGTTCCATTCTCATACGCAGGAGAGCAGCACTAGTTTGAGCTTACAGTTCATTCATTTAGACATCTGAAAACATCTTGCAATGTCTCAAAACATTCTGTAAGATAGACAAGCAGACATTCGTTTCACAGAGTAATTGGATAATGCAGATGGCCATTAGGAACAAGGTATAAGAAAAAAATTATATTGCAGGAAAATAACCCTAATATGAAGACAGCAACTGCATGAAATAATACTCCTGTATTTCAGGACATAAACATTACTTTTTCCATAGAAAGGTCAGACACTTAAACACTGACATACACCAATTTCTGATTAGGGTGGAAATAAAGCAGTCTCCACCTTTGTGTGCACTATAAGCATAAGCTAATGTTACAAGCAGTATTAACACCAAATTCAGAAAATTACTGCATTAGTTCTCAGAATATGCATGTTTTCATCCAAAGCTGTATGGGAAGCATCCTGTTTCTGTACAAGCAAATTCAAGCGTGAACTTCTTGAGCGTTGGTACACAAAGCAGTTATCCTGAAGATATGTGAAAGTTTGTTCAAAAATATCTCAGCAGCCAGGATTCTTTTCTAGATTTGGTAACTGCTTACATAGTTCTAATTCCTGTGGGGAACTGGATGTTCACTTCCTCAGCGGGAACAGCTTCTTATGCCACAGTTACTTAGATATGAAGAAAACTCTTTCATGTGTTTTTTCATTACGCTTCGTGTCCGTTACTTCCTCCACATCATTTTGTCATGCATCTTCCCTTTAACAAGCAGGACACTGCTCCCTTGAAGCTTGTCTAAGTCTTCAAGGAAAAAAATAGTGGGGTTTAGGTATTACCTGGGTTATGATGTGTTTGCTTTACAAATCTGGCCTAAGTTCTAAATATAGGGGAGTGTGGGTGGGGGGTGCATTCCCCTTTTTTTAGCACGATCTTTGGATGGCCAGGACTCACATTTCTGAAAATTCTGCTTCTCTGGGGTTCAATCAAACTAACTACCTCTAATGCTGAGGAATTGTACATTCACTATTCCATACAGCATGAACGCTTTAGTACAGGGCTTTCGGGACAAAGGCTGACGGTCCCTGTAACTGGCACTCTGGCTGGACACTGAGACTAGACCATGGGCTCCTCTCTGATGTTACCAAATATTTTACTCTCCCTACCCCCCAGTGCCATCTGTACAGCTGCCTGAAAAAGAACCACATTAAAAAGAAGACTGATAAAAGGACAACTGGGACACAGGAGTGTTACAAGACCTGAATAAGCAGGGGTTGAAAATGAAGGAAGGAAAAATACTGATTAGATCATCAAGGAGGAAGGTACCTAGTGGAAAAAAAAGAAAAAAAAAAAAAAAAGAACTAGAGTACCTAGTGCTCCAGTCTCATCTACTCTGGGGACCAATGAAGATGCACAGAGTACCAAACCAAGACGTTTATGGGGATCATTAGCCACATATTCTGTTCCTAATGATAAATGAAAAGGAATTTCAGTCTTAAATCTGATTCTGTACAGTGAAAGAGTGTTTTACCTCCATCAAACAATGGTGATGACTGGTGAAATTAACAGCAGGAAGGATCAGCTGGGCTACTTAATTAACTTTAGAAAACAAACTATCTCAAAGCTTACCAGTATTAGCTAACTTAATCTCACTGAACTTGCAGGAATGGATTAGAACAAGCCCTGATCATTCTGTGCCAGAAAAACAGGAGGTACCAAGTATTTGGGTGTGACATTAATTTTCAGCTGCACAGCCAAATACAGGAAGTTATCCACAGTCCACGCATTCCACTTCACAGTCCAACAGTGTTAAGAGATATTTAAAGCCTGCAAGACTCTACACTCAATACTGCAAGAATGCTCTTCGGCAGATGTCCTTGAAATCAAACAAATATATAGTTCAATCATGCAGAAAAATCGCATTTTCTCCCAATAGTTGGTTTTGGGTTTTTTTAGGCTACACTAAGTCATTTTTAAGAATGAATTCCTCCTAGAAACAAGGAAAAATAGCAGGCAACATACTTTCAAGTTCCCAAACCAGCCATATGCAAAGTCTAACCTTTGAAGACAGGTATTTTTTGTTATGTTTCTCTGTCACGTTAGAACTTGGACTATTCCAAGTCCAATACTGTAAGTGGAATCTCATTCAGTCAGAAATTCATCCACCCTAGCTCATGAGATGCTATTGGAAGAAGTATATATGGCATGTATTTGTCAGAAGACAAAGCTGTAATGGCTCCTTTTCATCCTAAGATGTATGAATCTGCACTTTTCAAGAGATTTAAAAATCAATATCTACTAGCACTACTAAAACACAAAACGTTCAAGTAGTATATAACTGTAATGCAAGCCCTTGCATGGCAATCCAAATTTATTGAACTACTGATGCTAAGTCATACAAAATTGCACCACTTTAATTAAGGCTTTTAGTTTACATTTGGCCACCTCAAAGCAGTTGTAACATTAGGTTGGTCAATTTAAATACTGTGGCTCCCTGTTGGATATACACACAATCTTTACACCCAAACGTTAATGCATACAAAGCAACAAGGCATTGTTAAATAAATCAGCAAAAGTTAATTACTGCAACTTAGGCCCTGTGACCAATTACACATGATTAAAATTACTTCCCACATTCACATCCACAGTACTCTTCCACCATTTAACATCTCAACCAAAACGTTACACATGTAAAACAATCACTAACAGGCAAAAGTACTAAACCTGTATATTTGGTATTGCAAATACACTTATGCATGAGCAAGCAAGGGAATTCACAGTGAGAATCTACAGCTGCAGAAGCCCGAAAATGATTTACAAAAAATTGTCAAATCATTAAAAAATTGTTTTAAAATATACACTTCTTGTTGTAGACCCCCACTGTACACACAACTATAAACATTGTTCCCTATGTAAACAAGGAAAAGGAAACATACAATAAAAGGTTGAAAAGTCTGGACATTTCCTTCCCAACAGATATTAAAGGCCATGTCTTTAGTCAGACGTTATACTGAAAGGACTCTTAAAGACTAGATCACTGTCTCCACAGGTTTTTCCTAAAATTAAAAAACTATATAGCTGTTGTGTTAATCAAAGCGCTTTTGTACAATACGATGATGATGATGATTCTGTATTTCTTTAAAAAAGTTACAATAAGCTACAAATACCGATGAAGCAAAGTTATCTGGAGTAGTCTATATAGGAGCTCTTTGGACTTTCTTTTATTATGCTAAAATAGTGGTGCTTTTAGGATTTACATTATTGTACTCTCCAATAGAAAGTGGGGATTGTTGAAGTATACAGTACACAGTTTTCATACATGTACAACATTGGTGGATGAACAATGTCTCTTATCAGTAATACTGGATGTAGGCTCTGGTTTTACCAGTTGCATACACTTAGAATATTTATAAGTAAAAATCTCTCATGACACTGGAAAGTGATTAGAATGTGCAAACTGATGTAGTAGCTTTCATCCATTTCTTAAAGGGTACCACCACAGGAAAGTCCATTTAAGATGTTGGTAGGTTTAATAAAGTTGGAATGCTGGCACTGTTGAATTGGGCAACAGTTCTTCAGACCTGTAATAGCAAAACAAGAGGTTAGTATTAGTAATAACTATTTGTCACTTCTCTTTAGTTAAAAGAACTAAAGCAGGAAACAGTTAACTAGCAAAGTTCTTGGCAGACTAAGAAAATAACCTTATCACTTCTCTTCTACTAATGTAATTTCTACTGTACACAAATAACAGACTGTCTCAATTAGTAAAACAGAATTGGGATACATATGGTAATCCAAGCTGAACTGTGGAAGTAATATTTGATGGGTGGGACTAATTTTGCTTACACTATGATAGTTCCAGTGGCTTTAAAAACTAAAAACAGATTTGGAGGATCAAAGCTCTTGAATCAAAAGCCCTGTTAAATAAATGGAGCAGCCGCTTGCCATCCTCAGCTAATGCTTTTGGAACCCTCACATTTTACTTTGAATTGTCATTCAAATAAAGTAAGCAGTAATATCAATTAAAGAAGACTTAAACATGGCACTACCTGAATACTAATAAAAGCCTGCAATTTATGACACTGAAATGTCCTAGCAGGATCCTCCAGTGTACCAAACAGATCTACTGGATGACAAAACAATTGATCATAGCAGTGAAGCAACTGAACCACTGTATGTCCAGTAAAATGGTAGAGAATCAAGATGAACAGGCAGCTCTCACGATATCATGTCAATCAAGAGGGAACCTCTGCCTATATTCAGGCTTGGATGTGGAAAGAGGGAAACAATCTGCCCAAGAACAAGTTGCAGGGTAAAAACAAAAATCATGCCTGCTCACTAAGTTCTGAAAAGGCTGGAACTTGCTTGAGCCTTCAGCAGCATTCATAAAGCATGGATTTAGTCATGTAGAACATTAACCAACTGCCAGCAAGTAAGAAATTGATCTAGTAACCAACAGCTTCAGGCCAAGTATCTGGAGTGCTACAATGATCACCATTCCCTTCCAAATGCACTTATTACCATGCAGCCTGGAAAACACCTATATCGTCCAAAGAAAGCGAGAAACTCCTATGGGATCATGCAAACATATGAAGGAGTTCAAAGCAGAAAGCGACATTTTAGCACATAAAATGCAATATTTTATAATGTGCCTTCCTGATAATTGAGCTTTTGTAATATACTCTATCAGCCTTTAAAAAAGGAAACTCAGTTTCCAAATGCTAAAATTTTGAAGTATCAGAGCAAACACTGTTGAGATCAACCAATACCTTAAAGCTTGGGAATAGAAAAGAAAGATACCAGTATGAATGTATCTTGCACATATTTGTAGTTCTGACTTTGGAATAGCAAAATAAAGACATAAATATTTCTATGATAATGTAAATCAAGAATTTTCAATGCTGTTCTGCAACAACAGCTACAATATTTGTTCAGGTTTTCTTCGTCGTTGTTCTGTTTGGGTCTTTTATAGCCGTAATAGGCAGAAAATGTGAAAAGGTTTACCTGGCTCAGAGCTACAGTACAGCTATGTATTAAAGTAGCTGGCATGATGACTTTTTGCGTGCTTTTCCAGGCACTGGAGTTTTTCTGTTAATTTGCCGCACAAGGTCATAAAAGATCTGAGAATATAAAAATTCAGTTGGTTATTGGCATTAAGAGGCTTCTCTCTTCATCTTAAGCCCTGAATTTTCACACGTAATGTCCCCACATACTCACAAATCCCTGTAAATACTTAGTTATCACAAAGGCAGAAAGTTAAATCATATATTTAGTTAGCAACTGTTTGTTTTTTTTTCTGTTTAAGGTAATTGTCTTCCAAGGGTTTTCCACTTTCATGAAGCGACCTGGAAAGGCATCTGTAATCTGCAGCTGTTTAACTCTGGGTCAACTTTATCTTAACACACATGCTGTATTTCACAGTGACCAATTACTATATGCTATTACTTTGCAATTTAGTACTGAGGTCAAGAAACAGGCCGCAGTTTGCTTCTAACTCAACTCACTAATGATATTCTTTTAAGGAAAGTTCTAGTAAGCTTTAACTACACATTTTCATGGTAACTCAAGTGAGCTGCACATTCTGTTACAGTCTCTCCTTTACGAATGAGATCATGATTTTCAAGGGAAGTTTGAAAATACTATCTAAAGTCTAGAGAATTAATTCAGCAGCCTCCCTAGGACTATACAGCATGATATAAGCTAACATTTCCTAGACAACTCATGTATGAGAGACTCACACTTGGAGCCTCCTAGAATCTAATTAGAACATGATTTTGTTGAAAGGCTAATTTAAGACAAGTCTACATACTACAATTAAACAGCATATGTTTCATTTGTAATTGACATTGTTCCAATTATTTCTGCATATCTTAAAATCAGGCAAGTCCTCATACTAAAGCCATCCTAACAGTTTTTAAGCACTGGCTGCAAAGCAGAAAACATTCCAACAAGGGCTTTTAGTATTTGATGGAAGCAAGTTCTAGTTTATTAAACATATGACTTCTATATAGTTAAGCTGATTAATTTGTATTTAAGAAAAACTGAATATTTTCCAGAAATTTCCAACTAATTAAACACACATTACTTATTTTTAAGATGAGCTGTGCTTAAACCCACCATACTCTCTTGATTACATATAAATCTTGCGTGGAGGCCCTTTCAACCTGACTGATGATGCCAATGTTTTCCAGAAGACACAAAGAACTGTAGCATTAATCATAAAATTCAAGCTGTTACAGAAATCTAGATACCAACAAATTCCTTTTCTAAATATTCTCGTATTCCTTTCTTCATGCTTGCACCTTCACTGGGTAACAAAGCATGCACTATGGGAAGTCCCAAAATGCATGTGGGTGGATCAGACACCTAGCTCTTGCTAAATAAATAAAGAACTAGATGGTAAAGAGGCTTTTCCCCCTTTTCATTACAAAGCTGCTTATTTTGACAAAACTCTGAAGAGTTTTGTTTTTACCATCTCTAATAATTTAATACCAAATACAGAATTTAAGGACTTTACTCCTTTAAAGGTCTTCAAAAGAAAAAATAAAAAAGTAGCCCAGCAGTATATTCTCAGTTGATAGAGCCTGTATGAACTAGGGAATGTAGCACGAAAAAAGCATTTAATCAAGTCAATATGAACATAATTTGAAAATTAATTACACTAAAATTAGTATAATTTCAAAAAGTCACAAGTCAAAGCTAAATACATCCCTTAATATAAACATATCAAAATCTCACAATAGTAGGGAAGAGTTCTGTCCATTATAGTCAATATTATTCACAATTGTTAGTTCTTCCTTGACAAACAGTAAACATTTTGTTACCAGAAGAGTGTCCCATCCTTCCCTCCCTGCCCCCCCCTCCCCACTGTGGGTAACATGCCTTACCTCATTAACATTTATCTTTGACTTTGCAGAAGACTCTAAGAATGCACAGTTATTCCACTGCCTTGCTAGGTTCTGTCCTTGTTCCTTTCCCACAACTCTTTCATCTTCCAAGTCACACTTATTGCCAACCAGAATCATAGGCACCTAAAAGTCAATTTAATACAAGCAAAGAAATAATTAAAATTCTGGGAAGGCACACTGCAGTGCACACCTACAAGCTTATCTGAATCATTAGAGCGTCCTATCTTTCAGAATAATCCAACTCTGGTACAACTGAAACTTAAGTTTACCATTGTGCGATACTTTCATGTTCAATCAAACTGCATTTTTTGCCTGCCACTTGGCAGGGTGGTGAGGGGAACAGTTTCAGCATTCAGTACACTGTCAATGGAGCAAGCTTCACATCTTCCAGATGACCTAATGAGATTTTCTTTTCACATGTTTAAGGCATCAAGAAGCCTACCCAAGAATCTGCTACAGGATTCTTACATGTTCAGAAATCCTGGAAAAAGCAGCCTGTACTGAGTAGCATAATGAAGGATGCAAAAGCTCCTTTCACCAAGCCTCTACTCCCAGCAGATCTGTGCTCCTTGAAAGAGCAGTTTGCTCACACAGTTTTCATTATTACGCTGATGTACACAGAGGAAAGAAATATGCCACCTTATAAAAATTACCGACTATACAAAACAACAAATTGACCATTGTGGCAAGAAAAGGTAACCATACAAACTTATCTGGTCCATTGTCTATCACCTCCCCCCTCACACCTCTCCTTTTACTGACTTAAGAACATAGCTAAATTTCTCCCAAATTCAAGTGCTGAAAAAAAGGTTTACAATATGTTGGCCATTTAATTTCCCCCCACTGAGAGAGCAAGTAATGGAAGAACTTTATGTAAATTTTGCCAAGAACTAAATTTGTCAGTTGAAGCTCATTATCTTTTTCCTGATACTATGGAATAATTTAAGGCTGAGGGGAGTGTCCTAAAAAGAAATACAATTCCAAGGAAATACTACCAAAATACTAGCAAAGATAGCTTATGCTAGTCAGCATAAATACACCATGTAAACTAAGGTTTCAAGTACAGTCGCATCTTGAGTTTTGTGTACAAAATTATTTTGATGTTAAAGAAGGTTATAACTTGATGGGTTCTGGCTGGGAGAGGTACATGCAACTTTAATATTACTCTTTTGAGATACATTAGTGATAACAGGTAATAAATGCCTTCCAGAATAAATCTGCTGGACATAGGCAAGACCCGCAAATGCTTACAGTTTAAAAGGGCAAGGTGGTTTGTATTACAGAAGTCACAACGAACTTCCCTGAACTGAATTTAATATGTTCTTTGCCTACTGTCAGCAGGCATACGTGGACACAGAGCAGTAAGGAAGGCATCAAAGTTTCCATGAGCACAGTTTAAATGAGATGAGCACACTTAAGAACTGCTCACTACTTTCCCCCTGACACCCACCAGGAAGAAGACATTTTTCCCTGCCCAATAGCTACAGTTTAAGGTGTTTCAGTTAATAAATGGAAGAATGGTATTTCAACTGTGAAACAGCAGTAATAGCTTGTTTTTAAGGGACTGAGTATCACTTCTACAACCCTAGCAAAGTTTTTTTAATCAGTTATAAACTGGAATGCTTTAGCCTCACTTCCTAACTTTAATAATGTTAAGAGGTTCATAATGAGATTATGTGGAATAGAACCCTCAAACTTACTTGCAGGTACACACAAAATATAAAAGCTATGTAACATTCAAGTACAAAGCTTACAGTATTGACTTCTGTATGAGCTTACAATTTCGTGCTTTCAAAATACCATAAACAGTAGGCATCCTGAAGAGGAAAATTAATAGTGGTTTTTATTCTTTAAGCCTTCAATGACAGTAACTGAGGTAAGAGCAGATTTGCTTTAGAAATGTTTTTGGCATTTCTTTTTTTTTTTTTTTTTTGCAGTGCTAATGAGTAAGTTTCAATACAATTTCAAATAGAGTATTTTAACATAAAATATTAAAAAAAGGCAATTCTCTAATTACACGTGACAAGTTACAATTTCTCCAGTTTGCCTTAACAGTTGCATTTCTGTACTACACCTCTACTGGTTCATTTGTGTCTTAATTTAAAGCTCAGAAGCTATCTGACCACACTGCAACATCCGTAATGAAAATTCTAAGTATTAAGCATTTTTAAGAACGCTTACATCATCGGTGTCTTTGACTCGAAGAATCTGTTCTCTTAGATCCTGTAAATCATTAAACGTGGACTGTGCTGTGATGGAATATACTAATGCAAAACCTTGTCCATTTTTCATGTATAGATCTCTCATTGCTGTAAACTGTTCCTGTAATTGAAAAGTAGATAGAGATGTTGGAGTCAATTTGCACTTTCTTTGCACAGCCTGCCATATACACTTCAAGTTAAAAACTGATCACAAGTATGATGCATTTGTGCCCCCTCTCCTCTTTTAAAGTGACCAGTATTTTACTGTTTGACTAAAAGCACTACTGTAAACTGAACTGCTTTTGAAGAAATCTGAAGCTTGGAACATTATCTGGGGTGGCTGAGCAGCACTGAGATATTGCCAAGGGCTATACCCTGGAAAAAAGTCAGAAACTGGAGCAACTTCTTAACAGAGAAGAGATACAGTAAAAGGTAAAGTGAAATCTGTAGATTACAGAAGTTACATTCCTCCCAAATCTCTCCTTACATACTAAGTTTTTCCTATCTCCTGATCATTCTTTAAAACACATTGTACAGCAAATCCATCCTTTTTCATCCTCCATTTTGTGGACACTTTCCCATGTCAAATTCTACTTTAATATTAAAGGAGATTGTCTAAAGGATGGTGAAACTCAATAGACTAGTCTTATTTCCTAGACTAGTGACAACTATGATACTGTGCATAAAGGCTCACAAGTGTAATGCACAGAAGCATTACGACTTCTTGTTTGAAAACTCTGAACAGTATGACCATGGAACAGCATTTGTCTTTCCCGCACTGGTGACTTTGGTATCTTGTGCCTGACCATGTCACTTGCTGTATGTCAGACAAAAAGCACAATTTATTTTGAGATAACAGCTGCTCCATTTCTCTGTAGTTTTACATGGCTTTAATGTATTATGGAGCTTAAATAAGTTATTATTGGACCAGACTATTACTACAGTTCAGAGAACACGCTACACTCTAAGGGTATTGAGCTTATGCTCAGTAGAATCAAAGAAGGAAATGACTGGTTTCAATAATTCTGGAACTAGACAGAGATAAACCTGACCAGTATGCAAAGGGTCAGCATAAACCCTGTGCTTTGAGTTCCCATAAACTGACTAAAGCAATAACTATTTTTATCCCAATGTCAGAACACATCTCACACAAAAGAGAAAGAAGATGAGAAAAAAGCATGTATTCTCTACAGTAATAGAAATAAAACCTGAGTAACCACTGGGACTAAGTCTTCCTCTGGGCAATATAAACTTAAAACAGCAGCTCAATCTCTTAAAATGCTCAATCTCATGTTTCCCCTATTACATAACATGAGCTCATAGGAAGCTCACAATTCATTTTCTGCTGCAATACCAAAGTTTTGTTAAAGCACTAGTATGTTAAAGAGCATCCTTTAATCAAATGCACTGACCACAGTTACTCTAGGGAATGAGAAAGGAAACATGCCACCATTTATATCACAATAGCTTTTGATGGTTTTAACACTGTAAATCAGTATTTGGGGAAGTTGGTTTTACATACCGTTCCTGCAGTATCTAAGATTTCAAGCATACACTGTTGTGCATCTACTTCAACTTGCTGTCAAGAGAGAAAGATGTGGTTAGGATTTTTCCTCTTGCAACTCTCCCCTCTGAAGACACCAGAAATTGTATGATTTTTATAAGCAAATTTGTAATGCATAAAGCAGCATGTCTTAAGTTTATATGGATATACACTTTGAAAACAGCAGGAAGAAGCCTTTCAAAAGAGCCCTAGTGACATTTTCAAACGCAGTCAAGTATCACTTTGCAAAGTGATTAGGGGTTTTTGATTATTAAAAAGAAGGCTGCTAAAATTTGTAATGATGGTTATCAGCACCTAGCACAACTAATTTCTGCTTGTTTCAAGGATCATTCACAGACTGAAAAGTGTAAGTGAAATCTAGAAATTTGGATTGGCATACTAATGCTTATTTAATAGTAACTTAGATTAACAAGAGAATAAGTAGTACACAGCAAACAATAATCCATGTGAACCGCTAAGAGTGGTATCCCAAAACAAGCTTTTAGTGACACTAATTAGGAAACTGATCCAGCTTTAAAATACTTGCAAAGAACAGCAAGTTTAAGAAGCCAGATCAGTTTCTGTATCTATTTCAGACATCCCCTATATAGTTTCTCCCTGAAAAAAAAAGGCTGCAAGTGAGCAAAGGACACGGAAGTGCCCTCAAGCTACTCAAGCAGGCTACCCACTTTTTTTTCTTTCAAGCTACTCATACACTTCCCTTATTTCCATTTGCATGTAAAATTTCTAGCTGGCAGAGTAGCACTCAGAAAGAACTCTGCATCATCGCTATTTGAGTTTCTCTTTTGTAACTAGATTTGAACTTTGGACGTAGGGAAGAAGAGTATATCCACTCTTCTCACACCTTCCCAATGCACCCTAAGGATGGGGATTCCTTCAATAACCACTATTTTAGCATGTATTGCTGACAAAGTTACTCTGTTAATTAAGCAGCATCTATTTTCTTTATGCAGAAATACCTGGTAAGTAAACCAAGGCATCAAGTTTTAAGACTTCATAGAGTCACAGAATAGTTACAGTTGGAAATAACCTTTAGATCATCTAGTCCCAACCCCATTGCCACAGGTATGGACACCTTGCACTAAACCTTGTCATCCGAGACTGTGTCCAACCTGGCCTTGAATACTGCCAGGGGTGGAGCATTCATAACTTCCTTGGGCAACCCATTCCAGTGCCTCAGCACCCTCACAGTAAAGACCTTGGAGAAGTCTTCCCACATACGGAATTATACAGCATCTTATAGCTATTAATACACCTGCTACTACAATTAGAGAAGTAAAAACTGATACCATTATTCCTCTCCATTTTCCAAAACAGGATTCTAACCATCCTGTTAATGAAATACCTCTTCTTGAATTTTCATGCTCAATTACTTAGTTACAGACAAACTTAAAATATTTCAAGCCATATTCTCTCAATTTGAAATATTATAAAATCAGATTAATAGTATAGAACTGCAACTGCTAAACCAATGCATTTCAAAGTCACCCAAGTCAAGAAACAAGTCAGAACTGTAACTAGCAGTGATGGAAAGAAAATGACTGCATAAAATATTGTCCAGACTTAAACAAGACTTCAACGAATTGACCGATTTGAAAGGAATACAGAGATATTCCCAATCATTTTAGGATCAAACCTGAAAGGAATATTGTAAGAACTTCACTTAAAAAAAAAAATTAGCAGAAGACAAAATTTCTTCAGATGGTTTTACTTTTCAGGCTCCATGGAAACAGTATTTGGAAAAATTCACCCAGCAAACATCATGAATCTAGTATGACCTGAAGAATGTACATGTATAACAAAGGAAACATTTCACTTTAGTACAGCTTGTGAATATTTCTGGAGTAACTTACTGGGCCTCACCCAGAAAAGGCCTGTACCAAACACTATGATATGGTCCAAAATTTCTACTCTTCTAATGCAGAAAAAGTAAGTGGCTACATAGAATTTGGTTTTACTGCTGCCTCTTTAATAGGAGTTCCAGTTTTGGCTGGAAGCCCACGTGCTTAAGACAGACCAAGATTTTTCCAGCATACAGATTTTTATGAGGTCAAAGAAAACAAGTGTGAAATTATCTTTTTGTTATAATTCCTCTTCTGCTCAGAAAAGATTCTAAACAGAATACAGGCTGCAATGGCTTTAATACAGCCTTTTCACTCCAATATGAATGTCATCCAGTGCTAAAAGAGGAAGTCCTGCAGTTTTTGCCCATTCCCAGTTTGAGCCTGTACATCTTGCCTCCCTTGTATACACACTGGCATTTTTGTGGTGACCACGTGGCAAGCTACATCACAGTGCCAATGCATCTGAAAAGTAATTCAGCTAGAAAAAGAAAGATTAAGAAATCAACACAGCTGAAAAGTAATCTGTTTCACCAAATGGTTAACTCTCTTGGTAGCCATCCAGATGTAAACTATCTTAGCCTGGAATATTAATCATGGTCTCAGCTGAAACTGGAGTGAGCAATATGAAGATTCAAGATGATGCAATCAGAATCAGACCTTTCAGCCTGTCATGCTGAAGAGGGGAACAGAAACTAAACAGGCCACAGTGTTTGTTCCTTTATGATAGGTTTGTGTAAACTTATTAATAAAACAGCAACCTACCTAATGGAAGTGTACTAAGCTATCAGTCAAATTGTTAGGAATACTGTATGATGCTTCCAGTATTCAAAGGTGAGCATAGAGTTGTTTTTAGCAGATTTTCCTAGTAGCAAAGAAGCTTAGAACCTCCACATCCAAACTTACCTGCATCTACTAACACATACAAACTAATAATAAGTATTATTTAAAAAAGTGGTAGCATATTTTACTGGGGTTTTTTGTTTGTTTTGTTTTCCCTTTTAAAAACAATGTTGCCAATTCTGATAATGAAATTACCATTTTTTACTGACTAGCTAGTAAGGTTATTATGCTTAACATAAAAAAGCTACTCTTGAATTGCTCCTTTTAGACAAACTTTAAGAGTACATTTACATTTCAAGCTTCTAAAGTTACCTGGTATTACATGGCATTACTAAGCATACACTTTTTCAAGCAATGACTCAAATATCTGACAAGTACTGCAGTTTTAAGCTTCTGTAACACTAGAGAGGTCTTTTGCATACCTTTCTGTAGGAGTCTTCTATCGTAGGATCGTATTTTTCAACAAATATTCCTTGAACAAACTGTACAGTCTGCAACACAAAAGTTCTTGTAAGACGCTTCTGACAGTGACATTTTGTAAACATTGTATGCAAAGTACTGTTCTAGCTGTACACTCAGATATCCGTTACATTTTTCAAGGCAAATTAAGTGACTGACTTCACAAAGAAGTCAACAGAAAGTTAAACATATATGCCTATTTAATCAAGTACTGTTAGATGAAGCAATGCTACACCTTTATCTACTCTCACTCAGAGCAAAAGAATTAAAGCATCCATTGATTTAAGGTTTGTCTAACTCTTGGAATTGTTAGTTGAATAGGAAACTATACAGCTGCATGGGTTTTATATTTGCATTTTATACCTACTGCATCTTCTGCTACTTATCTTCCAGTATATGAATTAGTGAGAAACAACTGCCAGCATTTACTAGACTCAGTAGGATGAACCTAGCACACAGGAAGTTTTTTAGCCCAAGTCAAATGGAACTTTAGGACTCAGCGGCCAGTTCAGAGGAGACAGGTTCAAATCCAGAAATGCTGCATAAGATAAAGAATTTAAAGGTGATGGGTAAAGTTCTTTCACAATCTAACATGATTTTTCATTTACATCTTCCTTTAGGAACCCTTCTGTAAGAGAACAGTTCTTACCTGATGGAGTGAACCTCTAGACCTTACTTTATGATAAGGTGCACAATTAAACTGAAATATGTAAAGTTCCTAACTGGGCTGAGACCACCATACTCTGTGAACCTTTTCAGTGCTAGTCTAGGCCAGACTAAACTTCTCTGTGATCATTTAATTAAAACGCATGAGCCCTTTGGTTTACAATCACCTACTTGCCGCAGCTATACACCTACTTGCAGGGAAAAATGTTAAGCTTCCTATAAATACACAAATATTTATTTGTATTTGCATAAAAACACTTAGAGACTGCTATCAAACATTAGGCAAACAGCACCCTGAAGACCTTTCTACGGATAAGAGTTACCAATGCCAGACACAAGAAGATCAGTTCATCATGTGAGTTTCATAATGCAAGCATGATTTCCCACGTGCCTATGGCCGGGTTACCCAGCAAAGCCAGAGACCTCTGTAACGCTGTGGGGATGCAGAAAGGCGAAGACCTGACCAAGGACCATCAAACCAAGCCCATACAACAATAGCAGCATGCAAGAACACAACAGTGGATGTGGATACACCCAGTAAAGGATGTATCTGTTCTAGCAAGGAACTCCTAGTAAATATTTTTAATCTTTTAAATTATGCTTGTGCACATTACATAATTATGTATATGCACAAGTAATTCTGTTTGTGCAAGCTTACATAAAAGAAATATGGGATAGTAGGGAGCGTATTAGTGAAAAAAAGACAAGAGAAGCCCAAGAATGTATACTTGACCTGCCTCACGGAGTACTTACCAGAGCAGACTTTCCAACACCTCCAGAACCAAGAACCACTAGCTTGTATTCACGCATGATGCAAGAGATAAATCGCCCTCAATACCTAAAACATAAAATAATTATTCACCATTTTCATCAACAAGACAACTATCAGCTTTACTACAGCCACTGCAGGATTGCACATATAACAAGTCATGAACAGATGAATGCTGATACCAACTGATAAATGCAGAAAACATACCATTACAACCAGGCACAGCCTAAGCAGGATGTTGCTTTAATCATTACACAGTATGGAAATGATGGGTATTTATTCACAACACAGTAACTGCTGAAGAATGCTACTTTTTCACGTTGTACAAATCAAGTAACTCCAAGGTCTTCTTGTTACCAGGACTTCTTTAACCCTTCAAGATGAATCATTATTCATGTGTAACAAAGCCTAGCTTCAGGCAAAACAGTACAGACTTGAAAAAATTTTAAAATGGAGGGGGTTTAATATCCCATGGATCAGTAACTTAGAAAAAAGGCAAGCACAGATTAAGGCTTTCTGTAATAAAGACATCAGTATAATGACCGCACCAAAACTCACAGGTGTTTCTAAGGAATCATGCAAGTATCTAGAAGAACTGCTCACACCCATGTGTATGTATCACTTCCTCAGAGGCCTCAGAATGGATTCTTACAGAAATTAATCTAATGCTAATTTACTACTGATAAACCAATTAGTCAGATTACAGCACACCATCCAGTGAGGTGTGCTCATCTCAATGCTTTCCAGAAACCTGCAAAATGCTGTAGTCATGCAGACAAGCCCATAGCCACTCTCAGCTACACTTGCAGCAAGCATTAAGGCATTTCACAGGCTTCTCAAGATCTTTCATTCATTCACCCACAAGAAGTTGCCCGCACTATACAGTTGCAACAACAGTCCAAAACCAACACTGCCAAGAGCCATACAGAAGTCTAAAGAGCTTGCAGTTTTACAAACACTATGTTCATAGTATTGAAAAGGTTTATTGGGTAAACAGCTGCTAATATTGTTACCTATGGTTCTGATACAGTAATTCTACAAACATGTCTCAAATTTTATAGCTGCTACAATCTCACATCTTCTATCCCCCAAAATTATTTCCCATTACATGAGTTTTTGTAATTTCATACATACAAACACACGTAAATGACTGTTAATGTGATACGCAAGAAACATCTCCAGTCTCCCCTGAAGAAAACTGAAAGCATCAGCATGCTGACAAAAAACACAGAATAGGAAACTTCAGGCAACAACATCTCTATATTCGAATTGTCGCTTAACTTGAAATAACATCCAAAATTTGTATCTACTGACCCAGAGGTTGATCTACATGCAGAAAGTACAACCAAGAAAGCACAATCCAGCTGCCTAAGCAGGGTTGCATAAAAGGGCTTAGTTAACTTTTAATACAATAGCCATTTCCAAACTATCAACTCTTCATGTAGCAACAAGGAAATGCTGCAAACCATCAGGTATAGTATTTACACTACCTAACTGATGTTCATCTATAAAGAAATACTGAATGAACTGTACTACAGTAAAGCTAAGTTACTAGATAAGGAACAATTATCTAAGAGGAGATAACATGCATTTTTCTCATTCTAGAACACTTAAATGCTAAGAAAAGAATCACAGAGAGAGACTTATATAAGAAAATTAAACCGATCTCCTCCCAGCAAACATTTCTCAAACAGAACAGCAGGATCTCAGAAGTCAGTTTTCAAAAAAATTGCTTTGTAAGTCTGAAAGCTGATTAATGTTTCACTACATATCTATCTGCAGCTATAACAGCTGCAGTTTCATGAGTAACTGGAGGCAACTAAAATATTCTTTTGAGACCATTCCTCTCCTACAACTAGATCTGTTCCCCTATTCCACACTAGCTAGTGCAGCTGCCTACAGCAGTCTGCCAGATTTGCTTGCTCATCTTTATTGAGAGCTGACCCAGCAAAACCAAAACAAGGCCATCTGCATTTTGGGACATGTCTTTGGGTCATACTGCTCAAAAAACACACCTCCTTCAGTCCTGGTTGCAACTGGTCTAACAGGCTGTTACTGCAACCCTGGAAGGTCTCAGTTCCTTTTCTGCAGGGGCTCTAGCACTTATCAGATTGAGTTACCTCTTTTCTCCCCCCTCTGCCCCCAGGGAAAGATGAAACCCTTCTCAGCTGATGAATAATCTGTGGGTTGGGGGATGTGCAATGAACCCAACACAGGTGCCTGTACAAGGTAAGCAGGGGAGACAGAGACAAACGGACCCTTTTCATCAGCAGTAATCTCAGCATCTCTGGAGTCACACCACCCTGCTAAGTGTTCAGCACAAAATGCTAGGCCTACATAGAAATTAAAGCATCTCCATGTTAATGTCCATCTTTGCCATCACTGATTAACTCCACTTTGTCAGAATGACAAATCAAGAGGCCAGGTTCTATTTTATTTTCTTCTTGCAAATATATAATGAGCCATCTTTCAACTTACCTAAACCATTCCTGTCACCTTAAGCAAGCAAAAGGAACATAAGGAAAGAGCAATTAGGAAATAATTGACCCAATATACAGCAAAGCAGGTCTCTCCACAGACTTTGTTACCAATAAATTTTGAGAATCTTCAGTGGTTTCTATACCTAATAGAACATCTTTTCACTCTTGACATTAAAAGCTGCTTCCTTCCCTACAGATTTTCTGCAAACATGGACTATCAGAACCATTCACACCACAAGGTTAATCTGTTTGGCACCACTGCAAATACACAAGCCTGTAAACTGTCCAGTCTTTCTACAAACAATAGGAATAAACGATTGTGTCGAACTGTACAGAAATGCACCTTCCACGCTCGTGACAAGTTAAGCTTATAAATACATTTACCTGTCATTACAAACATTCAGCTATGCCTATTTACGCCAGTAAAATGACATAAATGTAGTTGGTGTAGGGGAAACCCCAGTACAGTAATCTGAGTGAACTGCAGCATTTTCACTCTTTAAAAGAACAGTTTAAACTGAATTTTCCAGTCTTTAATCTTAAGTTAGCAACCAAATATGGAGATGTCAACAACAAAGGCCAATAGACAGTTACAAGTAATGGAGCTTAAGCAGCAGGTACTAAATATATGTTTCACACAGTGTTTTGAGTAATTTGTGACTTTTTCTTACAGAATTATCTACAATTTCTTGAAGAAAATTCCAAATCCTGAAATAGAAACTAACAACTTGTTTTTAGTGAGAGACTGGCAATTCCATTTTGGCTCTCAAACAGGGATTTCGGAAATTAACAGAAGTCAAAGCTGCTTTCAGAATCCAGATTTGGAAGTTCAGTCCTAAATAATTGCTACACAACACTCGGGAGCCGATTTCACTACTTAAAGTGGTGGTACACAATTAAAGCATATATACACACACACATGCTGTTGCAGCTCAGTTAGCCAATCTTCTTAATCTCTGAAGCACCCAAAGAGCTTTTTTGAGATCTTTGAAGGCGTGACAAAGCTGAACTGCAGTACACAAACCATTTCTCTGACCTTCCCTCCAAACTTGGGCAATGGCCAAAGTACCAGTTTCCTCTTTCCCTGTGGCTTTTTTGTCATTTGTATAGCTATTCCTTAATTCACCAAGAGTACACAGTAATCCTTTATGTATATGCACACCTATACAGCACAGAAGTGGGGTGGCATCTCTGCTGATCTATCTCAGGTAGCCTAGCCATGACATCTTTGAATGAAACACAAACCAATGTATTTTCCAAAACGCACTACGAAAGCTAACTTGGGTATCTATAAAACAGCTTGCAGCAGAAAAAACATCTATTATCCGCTCCCACTTAGACTGACCCCCCCCCCATCGACTTTGAGCAGCAGCCATGATGTCACTTCACCTTCCTCTATTCCAACAGTAAAGAAAAACTTGGTTTCTAGCTTTGAGAAAATTTCTAAGAAAATTTCCCTGGGTACAAGTCTTTGCTTCATTCATAGAATCACAGAATGGTTTGAGTTGGAAGGTACTTTAAAAACCAACTAGTTCCAACCCCCCTGACATAGGCAGGGACACCTTCCACCAGACCAGGTTGCTCAAAGCCTCATCCAACCTACCCTTGAACACTACCAGGGATGAGGCATCTACAACTTCTCTCAGCAACCTATTCCAGTTTCACCACTCCTCAGCTAAGCCACCAGGCCCATGAAACTAGGAGCTGCTTTAAGACACTCTGGTCTGTCACGCTATTTGGTGTAAAAAGCCTAGCATGCACTTTTTTGCTGACCAGTATTCCTCAGACTGAGTTAGGGCTCTGATCCTGCCTGAACTTGAATTTCCAGTGATTCCCAACTAGCCTGACCTGACTGCTGTAGCTCAAACCTATTTTTCAGTATCACATGTTGTACAGAGGGCTTGCATCCTATACCTCAATCATGTTCTTAGTTCACTTTTCAGATTGACATAACACGTGACTCTGGAATGAATATAGTATTCAGCTTCATCTAGAGCCAAGACTATTTCATTTTGACTCATTTATGACAAACAACTGGGGGCAGAGGAAGACAACGACAGAACAGGAGGTTTAAGCCATAAAGCACCCTATCTTTCAGTTATTTGATAGTATTTGAAACAATAGAAGCCATTAAGCTTCAACCAGGACACTGAAGTAAAAAGTTCAATTGCTTAAAGAGATGCAAACTATAAAACCTGAGATGGAAACTCAAACTTCTGGTAGATTTCCTTTACTGCCTGAAAAAAAAAAAGCCCAGAACAAAACGAAACACTTTTCTAGCTATTCTAAAATGGATACCGCACTTAGCACATCCACTACCTCTTCATAAAAAGTGCCTTGCACTTCACGCATTGTCATCCCCTTGCACCCCCC
>JASSUY010050203.1:0-28592 GCA_032466535.1 Forpus xanthops | reverse complement strand
TTTTAAAGCTAACCAAAAAGGAGGGTTTTCTTTTTTTTCCCATTTCCCCCCCTCCCCCCCCCCCCCCCCCAAGACAGAATGCACTGTGGGTTTTCTTTAGCTGATAAAAATTTGTTATACTTCTGGCTTAACAAATCCATAAATGGCAAACCCCTTTAACAGTCATTTCATTAAAGTGTTTACCACTCAACCAGCTGTACATTTTAGTTGGAAAGCAATATTTTAGTGAAACTTTGTTTCCCCTAAATAACCAGTGTAAAAACAGGAAGATGTTGACAAGTGTGCTGATTTTGGATGAGTAGACAAACCATCTCCGAATAAGTTGCTACATCTGCCGCAGGCCACGGCTCAGTCTGGTTTTGAAAAGTTCTTACATTTTTTAATGTTGTATGGGTGCTGCGATAATCAGTGGCATCAAAACTCTGCAGCGTTTATGCCCCACTCTGCCTCCTTTCGCTCCCTCTTACCATACTCTTTCCAGCTTGCTTGGGTCATTTTAGCCCATCTTTCGGGGTGGTTTATCATCTAGCAGGCCTTACAACCTATTTGCCCCTTTCTGCTGTCACTTTCAGAAGTACTCTCGGTCAAATACTATCCTATTCCTTAACTGCCCGAGGGTCTGAATAAGTATTTGTGTAATAGATTTATTTTATGAATCCTTTCATTTTACTACTGCTTAATACTATGCAGTCCTTCTGAACTTCAAATTGAAGATTTCATAATATCCTATTCCCATGAGATATCTGTGTTGTTATACTCAATTTTAATCAATAAAAATACACATTTGAAATTAAAATGCTGCCCTCTCCAAACCTTTCTTACAAATTCAGACTTGCTTCAATGTCCCAAGCTTTTTAAGTACCCCTGCACTACACAGTCTTCTATTCCAACCTCAAGCAGCATAAAATTCATTCTAATTTGAGCTCTAGACAGGATTTTAACATTCAGAAGAGGATGAGTGAAGAGCAGCCCTGTGAATCACTACCAAAGATAGGGACGGAATGGAAGCTGTTGCACTGGTGTTGCATTTCCTTGTGTGAAGGTGATAGTCTTGTTGCCCCGGTGCTGTGTTTCATGCACTAAGGTGATACTCCACTAGTTACACTAATTGTGCAGACTGTTTGTGCCGTGTGGCATTTCCAAATTTAGTTCAAGTGAAAGAAGACATGGGGCCATGATTTTAATGATGTAATGTAAAATAAGAATTCTGGTTTTGAATGGTTTTGCCAATTGTTAGGTTTGCTCACTGCTTTTCATAACTCTTGTTGTTTTCTACATTTTCCTTTTCCTTCCATTCTACCTTTTCTTTAAAAAATGGACAAATTATGGAAGTTTCAGATTTCAAAGAATTGCAGTAATGGATTTTATGCTGTCTTTTGCTAATCAGTATAACTGCATCTAAGCTTTATTATATATCATTCTTTTATAAAACAGCAACTTTTCCCTCTCCCCTTCTTTATCTTTTATCTTGCCTCCATTTTTGTTTTAACGCAGCAGTTTAAAGATTGCAAGTTCGTTCTGGGGTGGGGATGTGTGATGTAATCAACCTCAAGATAGTCTTTACACTTCCTTTCATGCACTACAATACTGAAATTTGTGCTCTGAGATCAGTATTTACTCTTATTTCTTTATGCTCATTCACTTATATAAAAAGGAAGGATTGTAGCCTTTAGGCTTTTTTTTTTTCCTCTGAAAGCACTCTTACATTAGCACCATGTTATTTAATGATTTTGGTGCATAACAGTGGATTCAGAGAAAGAGCAGTGCTTTGGAGTTAACTGTCATTTTATAGCCAGTTTTTGCAAATAGCTTTTTATCATTTAAGTGGGGTTTTTTGTTTGGTGGTGGGTTATTTATTTTTCTTTCTTTTTTCCTGTCTTTGGGCATTCAGTAATGGAGGAGAAGCCCTCAGGATGGAATCCTTCCTTTTACAGAAGGGGTTCTGAGGTGTTTCAGGCTTTCCCAGATTGGCCTGTATCCTGCTTTCCCTGTGTCTGCCCTGTTTCAGTCATAACATCATATTTGAATTCCCAGGAATGTTCTGTGCATGGCTTAGACTCTTTGTGAAGGCTGCATGTGTGGCGATTACAGTATACAGGCGCATGGACTTCAGAAAGTGAGCACAGCTGCCCACATTTTTTAATGTACAGAGAACACTGAGTGTCATCACTTCACTGGGCTGGTAATACTCAGCTTTTTCCATACTCAGGATTTCTGCTCATCTTGCCCAGAGTGTGATTAGGTGGCTCTCTCTGATAGCAGTGGAGGGAGGACAGTCAGTCATGACTCTTTGCCACATGCATACATTCGTGACACCAGTGTTGAAAAGCTCTGTGTGTACTTGACCAAGTTACACTCTGGATATATATTTTTGAAAAGCTCTGTAATAAGCTACCTATTCACAACAGAGTCATGAACCATTCTGTCATATAGGTGCTTGTCAGCTTGTTACAGCTCATTTCAGGTTTATTAGTATTATTTCCAAGGCAGCTTGGCCCATAATCAGGAATGCTAATAAATCTCACCCCCATTTTCTTTCAGATTATATCCATAGCAAGAAGCTTGCCAGCTGAACCTATATAGAAACTAAAAAAACATACCATATGCCCAGTGTCCGTGGTTTGGTACAAATATCACATAACACAGGTTCCATGTAGTCACATGAAAACTGTAAGATGGGAAGATCAACCTTAATTCTGCCCTCCTGTATATGCAATCTCATAATATATAAACAAATTACAAATTTCACCAAAGAATGTTGTTAAATACATGTCCAAAGTGAAATGAAACTAATTGCTTATCTGCTTACTGACACACTTCATAAACACGTACAAGGAGGCAAATAAATAAGCAGTTTTTGAGACATCAATTTCGTAATGATTTGTCCACATTTCTAATAGGTTTGAGTGACAGAAGTAAAAATATTTGGGGAAATGCATTGTATCTGCCATGTAAACATACAGCTAGGATTGCTCTGGGAATCCTATTTTCAGATTTCCACACTTCTTTGCAATTAAGTGTTTGACCTTCATGATGTATTAACATACAGATTTTTTTTTTTTTTTTAATGTAATATACCGATGAAATTGGGGCAGAGAACACAGATGACTGCCTCTGAGCCCTCAGGCTCCTGATTATCTCAGGATAACTGTGCCTTCCTGGAGTTGCTCAACTGCTGCATTAACAGTCTTTACTGTGAAGAAAGCAACATTAGATAAACATCATTCAGAAGGGTATCTCTAATTGTTTGAGCCTACAGAAATAATTTGCCCCAAGCATCAGCAGTAGATAGGCACAGGTTTTTAGATCATCAAGAAATATCTTTGACGAGTATCAGCTCAGTGCTGTGTCATCCTCGTTTTAATTGACACTGAGTGTATCACTCGTTCTAATGTATTCACAAATCTTGATTAAGTTACAATAGTTGAATGTCAATACATTCATAGTAGTTTTATAGGCTAGGGAGGTTCCCTGCCTATTTCTGTGCTTGAATATCTCATTCAGAAACAGTAAATGACATTTATTTATGCCTGGGTGTTGGTTAGTGCCAGCAATAGCTACTGGCAGCTGAGGTTGGGACTAGAAAGATGTCACACTCAGCAGGGGCATCCCAGTAGGTATCTTCCCTCCTAAGTTAAACAGTCTTTTTAACCAAGCCGCCATCCTCCTGCTTGCAGTCACGATCAAGAGCAGATAAAGGAAATGAGGAGCTTCTAAGCCTCACAGGGCTGCCACATGGATTCAGAGCTGGCCATTAACTCCACTGGAGCTGGAGACCTTGTGATTGTCCTTTCTGTGTGCTGTTGATAAGGGGTGTTTTGAAGATGACCCTCTTTGCCTCTCAGTTTCACATCTTCAGCGTGTGCTTGCTCCTTTTTGCCTATCCACCATTTTGTCCTCCTGTATATGTCACCCAGATCTTTCTATAAATGTCCTGTAATTTGCCCCCTGCTCAAGTGCAGAGGCTCTGCACCCTGTATGACTACACCTGGAGATCATAGCTCATGTAACTGCCAGCACAGGAAATGGATATATACCGTAGGAAGCTTGGCAAGGCAGAAGTGTTGGGGTGCTTGGAAACTCCACCTGGAAGGTCTGTCCCATGTAAGTGAGGTCACTATTCTAGTAAATGACGTCTATTTCTGCTGTGTGAAACTAGGCAAAGATTGGTTTCTTGGGACCTTACTGTACTTACAGATTATTTGCATCCAAATGAAATAAAAGGTGCTGATACTATACTGGCAATATCAGATGTTCTTGTTTCATTTACTGAAAGACAAGTTCTGTTTTATTTCCCCATGAATAAGAAGTTGGCCTGATGTTGGCATCTATTTGAATACAGTAAAAATCAAAGTCATTCTATGAGGGAAAAAAAAAATATAGTTTGATTTTTTTTTCTTTTTTGGGTAGTTTTATGTTAGCCTGTCCTTAAAAGTACTTTATTACTAACAATCTGAACATTAATATAATATCCATAGCACTGACTTGCCATCAGAATCTATGTTTTATACACTGCTTTTATTTAGATCTTCTCTTTTGTTCTGTCTCCAGGAAATTTAGTTTGAACTGACATAGCTCCTTTTCTTTTCTTTGTTTATATGTGACTCAAAATATTATACCTTATGTCAAAGTATCCATCACTCTCTGCATGTATGTATCAAAGCACCTACGTGTATACTAATATTTGCTATTTATTTATACAATGCACAGTATTTTAACAACATAATACATACACATCCCTATAGCATATATAATTATTATATAGGACTATGTAATAATAATAATAATAATGACTATTTTGTAGAAATATATGGAATGACAAAGATCACAAGAGGATTGTAGCAACATGCTAGCTATTACTAGTGGTACTCACTTGTAGAGGGAAAATTAACCAAAATAATTGCATGCACAAAAAAGTAGCTGTCCTGGAATTGTCATTATAATTAAAATTCATACCTTGCTTTAATCCAGAGAAATGTTATTAGGTACAGAAACCCTGTTGTTATTGCTAATAGATTCTCCACAAGTTGAGAGATCTATGTTGTGAGCATTTATCTGTAGGCAGAAGCTACTGTACTTTTTACAGAGACAACATGTTGCCACAGAAAGGCATTAATGCATCTGCTCTGACATTGTGGTTTGTGAGCACTGATGGCTTCTGAAGCCTTCCTCTTCCCAGAGCCAACACTCACAAATCTGCTGTAGGAAGAGATAAATAGTTAGACTTGAGTCCCAGCCTGCTTCCACTCCTCTGAGCGGCTCATTCAGGAGCAGTCAGCTTTACAGGCATTTTATCCTGAGGCTTTTATCACTGAAAGGAAGTGGGAACTTGACTTCCCTGTTCCCACCGAGGCCCCCCAGGTTGCGCATGGATCTGCTGCCACAGTAGATTGTAGTTGTGTTTCAGCAGCAAACACGAAATAGGCCATAGCTACAACAAGCAGAGAAAGAGGAATAGTAATAATGTCAGCTGTTCTCAAGCTGAGATAGATCCATGAGGTGTTACTGGTATTTTGGTTGCAAGATGACGATATGTGAACTTGTTTAAATGATACAAACTAATCCATTGTAATTATACTGATTAAAATGAGAAAGATAGCAGACCAAGCACTTTGCATCATAAATATTGGCTGGAAGGCTTTAAGGTCTGAACATAATTCATTCATTCTTTAAAAAATGTTTCTGTCAGTGCAAAGTTTTAGCACTAACTGCATTCTATGCAACATATATTCCTCCATTTAAAAAAGCCAAGGGTCTGATCTGGTATTTACAACCAAGCTAAAACTTTCAGAGCTCTGAATGCACAAGGAATGCATAATCAGATTTTAAGTGACTCAAATCTTCAGCTCACAGCTGCCTTGAATATCCCTTAACAACCTCTATTCCTAAGGCTTCCTCCCAGCTCAGAGGGAGAGGAAAACATATTAATTAAGGGTGCTATGCCAGTTCATACCAGCCAGAGATCCAGCCTAATAGTTAAAGTTCACAATAGAAAGAAGAGTCTTGATGGAGATCTCCAGGATATATATGCGAATTATCCCAAAGATAATTACTGGGTACAGTGGTAGGAGATGATGAGTACTCCTTATTCACACTGGAACCTGTGGGCCAAGTGCAAAATGTTGCTGGCTCTTTTCCTACTGGGTGATAAAGTATTAACATGGGAATCAAAGATATTCAGCAATGCAAAAGAAAAAGCCCTATATCAAACCTGCATATATATTAACCAGCAGCTTTTTTGAGCAGAATCTTCAGATTTATAATGATAGCCAAAAGGGGTGCAAGAAACTGGCTGTTGGATTTCAACTACTGAAAGGTTTATCTCTTTCTTTAGCCCAGGTTTCTCCAGTCTACGTGTTCTGTATTGTGCCCACGAGGTTTGCCCTGTGATTAGTCCAAGATATCCATCTGTTCAAAGGATTCCTCTGGACCAGAAGACAACTTGGCAGTGTGGCGTGTTGTGGCCATCCTGCAGTTCTCTTGCCCAAGCACAACAGCAACTTTCCTGAATAGCTTCAGTACATTTGTGAGATAGGATGCTGCAACAGGGACTGAGGTTATGAGTTTAAATTGAAGTTTACTCTGCCATCTAATGTAATATTTCTGAAAGGATTTGAGAGCACAAGCATGTAAGAATGTCCTGTGAGGTCAGACCAGCAATCTGTCTGGTCCTGTATTCTGTCTTTGATGTAGAGGGGAGACATTGCACAGATAGAAGGGCAAGTGAGCCTTGACACTGGTCCATTCCTTGCATATACACCAGCATCCAGAATCATTGTACTGGGGGTGCTGGAGGGTACTGGTGCTTTTGATACTCATTTGTGGACCTCTGACCTGTGTAGGTGTTAGAAGTTGTTGAGTTGTAGTATAGTTGAAATCTGACTGTATGTCTGAAAATACTTAAAAGCTCAGAGTAAGGTTTGCCACTGATGCTATGTACCAAATAGTTGCAGTTTTATCATCATGAAGACAAGTTATAGGAAATAAATTTATTTCTCTCTCTTGCTTTTTGGATTATATATTTTCCCTTTAAAACTCTTGGTTCCATCTCTCATTTGTAGCACTTTGTCATATTACTGTTGCTGTTTGAGTCCTGCAAGATTCTCAGTCTACCTCTTTGTACACGTTTCTTTCTTTTCAGTTCCTGAATGTTTTTTGAATATTGGATTTTCACTCTCTCTTTTCTGTTCTTTTCTGGATCTTGTACTCAAGTTCCCTTTCATACCATTCATCCGTCTTCTAAAGTAAACAGTTTAGTGTCATCTACCTCATTGTGTAATACTGCATTAATTTCACAAAGATTTTTCAAAGTAGTTCTCAGAAAAAAACATCTGTGACCCTTTGTGTTTAAACTGGGTATCATAAGTGATTTTTCTTGTGGTTTTCTCAACTGCAAGGTATGGGAAAGTGTTCACAAACAAATAGTGCTAGCTTCTAATACATGGGAGAGTTGAGATAGGTGCCTCCATTTTTGGTACTGTTGACAGTAGAAACACCATGTAAGACACAGAGTTATGGGGAAGGCCAAAGCCAAAATTCAGAGGCAATCTACTGATCCCCATCTGGCACTGTAATCTCTTTTGGACCCTTTAATGTTGGTAATTCTTAGTGGCCAAGTGAGGAGGCACCAGATCAGGTACCTGGAGTGGTCTCAGGATTTAGTGCAACACATCCATCCCTCACTTGCAGACAAGTTGCGCTCACTGTGAGATCAGGCTGCTGAGAGATCACAGAAGGACCTCTTCAGGGAGGACCAGGGCAATGTACGCGGTGTGTGTCCAGAGACACTGCTGTGATGGCCTCGACACATGGAAGTCTATATGGTTGCCTTCCTCAGTGCCCAAGGAAAGCACAAGGCTCAGTGAGAGGTTTCCCAGGCTAGGCAGGTGGAAGGGCATGAGCCAGCTGGGGTAGCCCAACCGAATCAGAGCTAGCAGCTACAGAGTGTGCTGTGCTACAGCATTTCCTTATGCCTGGCTTTATGGTCATACTGTTCCACTACTGAGATGTAGTCAGTAGTTTTATGCTGCGTTAAGCTGGCTGTTAGTGATTGTGAGGAGTGGTGACACAGAGTTCCAGCTTCAGTCTCTGTCAAGTTTGTCACTAAGAGGAGTCTGGCCATATCTACAAGTTAACAGTCCTTCGTAATGAATTTCCATGTAAATCAGAACCTTAATTTATTAACTGATCTGCAGAAATCTCCTTCTCTACCATGCACATTTAGAGAGTTCTGCCCATACATTAAAAATCACCCTCAAAATACTTTTCATTCCCAGGGATCACACAGCACCTCCAAAGTCTCTTACTGTCACACTCCCAATGTGTTTTGCGCTACTGCTGAACCAAGCTCATACCTACCAGCAGTTCTTCCAGAGTGCTACAAGTCAGCTATAGGTCCTGTTAGGCCTGGCGCCTGTTCTGTTTGTCTTGAAATTAGTCCTTCAGGGATCTAAGCAGATTTATCATTAGGAAGTAGATGTAGTATGAAGTGCATCAGTACGACTACAGGATATTTTAAAAACAAACACATGTATATTGTAAGAGAAGTGAGGCTCTCAGTTATACTGCTTGGCACAGTCGAGCATTGTGATTCATTAAAAGCTTCATTTAATTTTGAACATTTTTTCCAACTTTGTACGATTCTATCAACCTTCCCAATGTGTCCTTCAACCTAGAATCTGCAAGCAGCTCCATTTTGGAGATGTACCTTTAGGGAATCCTTGTGTAAGTTAGATATTATTGAAAGGTGAGGCTACAGCTTGGCCACTATTCTTCCTTAGCTGTGCTATGTAGGGGAAATATGCAGAAGATCTCTATTTTTCAGTATCTCCTCCAGTGCAGAGAGAAGCTAGACCTATGTCCTTCCTTCCTAGTGAAGGAGCAGACCCAGTAAAAAAACCACTCCCTGTACAAGACCTTCCTTTAATTTTTTACTAGGGTATCATGGGAAGGTCAGATGAAATCTGGCCCTAGAGCATTTAATCTGACTCATATTTTTGTACAGCTTCTTTCATGTAAACAGTGCAGTAAAGCACTTTGCAGAACAAAGGAGTATTTGAGAAGCCTGCTAAAGATGTTGGGTTCATTAGAGTCACCTAAAGCCAAATTCTGTCCTTCAGGACACACCTTTCATTAGGAGTTATATCATGCATCCAGGGAATGGATATTATCCTTTAATGCAGTTGTATCAAAGAGATTCCACTTGACAGTTTTCTCATTTCTTTCTACAATTAGGAATGCTAGAAAAAGCCCTAGAACAAGTTCATTTTTCCTTTGATTCATTCCATGTCTCAGGCTTGTTGCTTAATTTTTAAAAAAACTCTGTATGACCGTAGGGTAGCCCTGTTTCTGCTGGCAACTTGCAAATGGCTAACTGTCTTCTCCTGCTTTGCTCTGCCGTAGAAACCAGCCCTTCTAACTATATCTTGGCCTCTGCAGAACAAAAAGGAATATATTGTTCCAGGAAGGGACCCACATGTTGGCGTTCATGGTGCAAGGTCTGTCTCTCTCAGTCAGCTGGGCCTTCCTTACGAAGATGCAGATGGAGAGTGGAAAGGTTTTGTTGTGTTACACAAGTGTTGTGGGACATTGGGGAGGCCGATGGTATCAGCAGGACAAAAAGAAGTGGGCGCATTTGCAGATAAAAAGTCAGGAAATGTGCTCACAGTGCAAGGCAGCAATGAAGCATCTAACATTCCTCAAACAGCAATTCTGCTTATTGGGAGATGGAGAAGAATGGACTGCAGGAAGTGTCTAGACTCACATGAACAACACCTTCCACTGCCTGCAATGAAGACAAAGTACTGGATGAAATAGATCATTAGTTTGACTTAGTGGGACATCACTGCTGCTCTTAATTAGGACCTGATATTTGAAATTATTATTGCTTTTCAGTGACATTTTCATGGCACTTGGTTTGTAATAGCAGTCATGAATCAAATGAAATAAGCAGAAGTCACGTTTGTCCTAGTTTTTATTGCCACAAGGTAGAAACACATAGAATGTGTTTCTGTCTTGTAGGTGTTCTTCTTTACTGTCCACTTACAGTATGTCATGTCTCAGTCTGCATCTAAAAGCCACTGCCTAAAGGGAAAGAGGAAGATAAGAGTGAGAGAGCTGGAAGTAGATAAAGTACCAGATGTGGGATCATTCTTTTAAAATCCAAAAATTCTGTTCCAAGTGTTTAAAAATCTAGGTTTTATTCCAGAGAGAAGGGTGAACAAGACTGACACAGTGAGGTTTTTCAGACTCATATTTTGTTATCAATCTGATTTACTTCACTTAATCCCATTGGAAATTGTATCTGACCCAATTTTTTCAGCAGTGACTCCTACGGCAAGAACAAATAATAGGGGTGACCCTGTGCATTCCTGCCATATCTCTTTCCCTGTAATGTGGATTATTCTCGTTTCAGTCCACGTTCATCTGTGAAGAGACAAAGTCAAAGATCAGTTCAAAACAGCAGATACATTCCTGCAAATTCATATTTGGCAGTGCTGTAAGTGGGTAAATATTGCCAACATGTATTGATTGCTTCTTCTGCTTCAGCCAACAGACCCAAAGTTCTGTGCCAGATATTATTTCTTTTTGCAAATGACACCTCATATTGCCTGATGTTGCCATGAGCTGTACCAATTCACTGCAAAACTCACCTGCTCTGAGGGTGTTATTGGCAGTACAGGGGATTCTACTCTTTTCAACAACAGATTTTATGAATCCCCCTTTCATCCAAATTTAGCAGAGAAACAGACTGCTAATAGGGAGACTTCCAGTTATGGCCATTTGTCACGTTTTAGGGAGTTGTCTATCTCCTAATTTGCTGCAGAACTGCAAGTTGGAAACCTAATAAATTGCTTTCATTTCCCTGGGGCCATTATTGTTCCTCCGTGTGTGCGTGTGTGTACTTGTGTGTGAGTGTTTGTGCGGGTACTTTTGTGTGTGCGTTTGTGTAACCTGATAAGATGCCTTATGGTCTATTCTGTTAATACGCCTTCTGTGTTGCTCCTGCTGCAGCCAGCAGCCGAGCTGCCCTCACTTCTTGTGGTGGGTGATGGAGAATGCACAGAATTCAACAAGTGTCTGCTGGCTCAGCTGCTTTTTTATCCCCTGCAAAGGCCGGCCTGCAGTGCAGAGGAAAGCGCTCTCTGCTCCAAGCAACAATATTCTGGGTTGCAGGTGGTCTTCAGGGAGATGTTGTTTCAGATTCAGTGACAGAAGGAAAAAGAAATATTTCCCCAAGGAAGTTTTTCCTCTGCCAGAAACAGACCGGTTTTGTGAAAGAGCTATGGAGCTGGATGCTGTTGTGTTGTCTAGGTATGGGAGCCGAGAAAAGTTTATTAAGTTATATCACTCTTACAAAGATTATAAAATAATTACTCCTTCTAGTGTGATGAAGTCAAAAAAATCCAGCATCAACGTCTTAGGCATTAAAGTGGCAGAGACATACTCTTCTTTAAGAAAGACATAGACCATTTCAAGAAGATGTGGAAATCTATTATTGCCGCTTTTGACATGACATTGGTGGTTATTGCAAAGACCTGTGTGAATAAACGAAATCAATAATGCAAAATGAATGCCTCCCCTTTAACAACAACTACTGCATGAAGTAGTTCTTTTAAGAATCCTTCTCTGGGCTGGAAGGTATACAGTGACTTATAAATGCTTTCACTACAGGTTCTTTTTTCTGCCATGATCATTAATCAACTCAAACTTTCATTTAGCTTGCTGTTATGAAGAAAATCGTGCCTCTTGTATTGCATAGCTGCAGTGTAATGAAGAACCTTCAGACCCTTCCTCTTCTCACCTAACTCTTCTTCAGTGCAAATGTGTAGTGGCAGCAAAGGAAATGAGCTTAATAGCTCCTGGCCTAGCAAGTATTATCTCCATTAGCTCCTGGTACTGAGAATAGCCCATCTGGGAGAGCACCTGGAAAAGTCTTAAATACCACCCACCCCTTCACCTCACCTCACTTTTCCTGTTTCCATTCCCCAGATGGGCTTAACTAGAAGTAACATAACTCCATAATGTGACTCCTATTGGTTGTATCAGTCCCTCAAATAGAATAAATACCATATTCAGTTTCAAAGTTTTTGTCGTGCTAAAAGACTGTTTATTTTTTTTATTTTTGAATGAAGGGAAACTGAGGCAGAAAGGAACAATAGCATGAGGAACATATCTTCAAGGCTTCAGCAAGGTGGTCTTCCTCCCTTTTTATGCAGGGGGATATGGAGGTCCTCGTGGGGTCCTTGTGATAGGATGGATGGTGCAAGCTGCTGATTAACAGTTTTGAATAAGCTTATAGCTCTGCAGTTGGAGGACTAATGGGTAAGGAATTGCTACCTGCTGCTGGATCTCAATTATGCAGTCTTTGTCTCTGGTCTTCTGTGAAGCAAGAAAATTGAAGCAGAAATGAAATTTATTAGCTGCATTATGAATGTGGTAAATGCTGATGTCTTATTGCAAATGAGGTTTTTGCTAAATAGCAATGCTTTTAAAACAGCATAATCCTTCACTGTCCCTCCAGGACAAACAACTGGAGAGCAGTGATTGCAGAAATCATTTAGGTCATGCAAATCAAGCTCCAGCAGCAGTGTTTCATGCAGTGAGAAGGGAAGGCCAGACTGTCCTATTAAGAAGCCTTGTAATGATAAAGCATGATTAAAATGACTTAGAAGAAATTACCAAGTGGGGGTCAAGAAGGGCTAAGAAGGGCAAGCTGATCATGGAAATGTGTTTTTAAATGGACTAATTCCAAGGGAGTGTGTTTATCATAGTCACACATGAGGGGTTGAACAATAATCACACAAAAATTATGTGAAAATTGTAGCACCTACAGGGTCCAAGGGTATTTTAGGAGCTTTTTATATACAGACCTGATTTACATCAAGTGACATAGGGGTCCAGAAATCTCACATAATGCTTTCACAAAAGATGTCAATCAGCTTTCTTCTGGACTTAAATTTAGATGTCACATGGAGAAATACCGTTACCCAATATTGTAGAGTGTAAGCAGAATCTAACAAAAGGTACTGTAGTTAATGCTGCTGCAGTAAGCTTTATTGTACAGGGGAGTCAGCTGTCATTTGCAGATCTGGGAGATGAATTTCCTTTACAGTGGCACTGGCCACCCAGTTCAGCTGAATAAAGACAGTGTAATTACTTTCTTTAATGGAGCCAAACAATCTGGGACATTTTTTATGCTTGACAGTAGGAGGAGGATATGTATCAAATGCACTGTGCCTAGGCCCTTCACAACTTGGAGAGCATTGACTCCTTGGTGTTATTGCACAGTAGAGCTGAGAAGTAACTCTTTATAAGCTAATGGTTATAAACCAGATTGAACAGCAAGCTGTCTCTTGGCAAACACCAAGGAGCATGTTTGTTCCTCCTCCCTCCTCCTTCCTCCTTCCCAGCCACTCCTCGCTTCAGTTCTCTGAATATTTCTATTTCCATCTTCCGGAGGTTTTGGTGCTGAGGACCCAAGTGTGGTTCTGGTGCATGCAGCTCCCAGGCCAGTGACACCAGCCTGAAATTACATGCTCACATGGCTGCTGAAGCTCAGCTTTGGACTTGCCAGTTCCAGATTAGGTTTTGGGGAATGCAGACTTTTTATGAACTACCAATGCAGGAAGCTGGCTGGCTCTAGGGCTACATCAGCATTTCTCAGCCTTCCTCGCCAAAGGTGAATGGTAAAGGTGAAGAAAGGTTCAGGAGGACAGGGGTGATGGCTAGCATGAAGGGGAAGGGACAGCCAAGGTTGTCTTTGGCCTGCCCATGGAGTTGTAGCAGGGAAACTATGATGTATGATGAAGAGCTCAGGAGCTAGTTATATACGAGGTGTTACTGTGACAACCCACAAGGCAGCAGCACACTAAAAACAAAGTACAGAAACGTAAAGCTGAAACCAGAGGAGAAAAAAAAAGTGGAGATAAAAACATAAAAGAAAGGAGGAAAAGAAATGCAACAGAAGAAAGAGCAAATGAAAAGGTCAAAATGCAATTTGAAAGGATGGAAACAAAAAAGAGTAGGTAGTAAGGAGGCACCACATAGATGTGTGATCAGAACTGAAGTGTTTGATAGACTGGTTAGCAAACAAGATATCAGGATGTGGTGTTTTCACACCAAAGGCCCAGAGATGCTTTTGGTGAAGGTTGTTAATTTGACTTTAACCATCTCAAAGTTAAGCGTTCAGCCTGAGGAAGTCTCCTAGGCTATTGTTGGTAGGTAGCAGAGAGACAAGTACCAGGGGAGGCTCAGTCTTCTGCATTCAGCATGGATGTTGTGGCTCCACAGATGTTTCCTTTGTTCTCAGTGATGGCTTTAATTAAATTGCAGCTCTTTTTGTCTCCTTGCCTTCTCACTCCTCTGCACTGTTAGTAAAGCAGTTGTTGGGAAAGGCAGTGAAATGTGTTGGGAAATCCACGACTCTTGTCAGTGCACATTGGTCATTTGTGGTGATCACAGAGTGGCCACAGGAAATTTTGCAGGCCTGTGAAGAGAATCTTGTGGAGGCACAGATGAGTTGCTAAATGAAATGGTGAGACCTGGTTAACCTATCACTGACAGTGGAAGAGCTGACTGTTTACTTTGCTGGCAAATGGTGACTTGTCCATGGGAGGTGTCTCAGCAGAGAGCTCTGGTGGCTAGCCTGGCCTGGCAGCCTCCCTTCAGTGGCCTTACTCTTTGCCACTAGTATTTCATGTCAATTACTCATTTCAACCTATGGTATGGTTGCTAAATATATGGCAGCAGAGTTAAATTCATGACAGAAGGGTCCAGGAGAGGGAGCTGCCCTTGAGGACTGCTGGTTGCTTGTGGTGGGGCACAGCTCTATATGGCTGGGGGGCTGTTGCATTATGTCTGATTGCTGCGCGGCTCTGAAGCCCTTCAATACACCAAATGATATTTCATATGGCAGGAGTCAACCTCTGTAAGGCCTCCCATATTGTCCCTGCGGCACTCATTTTCCCATTGGACTAATCGCTTTGGCAGTGCAGACAGCACCAGTGTCAGTTACCTTTTTGTATTTAAAAACTCTTCATATATACAAATTTGCAATAACTAATTGTGGAAAGGAAACTGATGCAGCAGCTGTCAGAGGGCAGTGAACATTAACGGAAACCAGTTCAATGAAAACAGTCATCATCTGAAATAGCTAAAATGCGTGGTTGATTTAAGTGTCTGGCCAGCTTGAATTAAGCAATCCATGTTGGGCACAGACCTCCAGCAGTCACTGCACTGCTAATGACTGAAACAGTTCTCTTATTATAAAATCATTATCAGTCAATAAAATGAGTGCAAACCACAAAACAGGAGCAAAGTTCAGGGATCTGAGAATTTATAGTTTAGCTCCATCACTGAAAATATCAGGAAATTAAAAGAATCTCTATGTAAGTCACCGCTCAGTGGAACCCAAAGCACAAAACCAATTCCCAAGTGCCATAGCAATACTTATAGGCTTTTCTGAAACAAAATGCTGTTTTCTAAGGTGAAGGAATGAAGCCTTAACCTTGCTCTCAGCTCTCCATGCCTACCTTCATCCCGCAAGTGTGGTTCACACATCTGCTAATTACCTAGCAAAATGCAGGCAGGCAGACAGAGGTGAACACTTGGCTTGAAAAGAAATGAGCAATACAAAACATATCTAAGTTAGGCCATAAAGACGTGCAATGGGAAAAAAGAATGAGTTAGCATTATGCCTACCAGGCAGGCACAGTTCCATGTGAAGGCTCAAACTGCTTCTAAACCTGACCTGAGCTTGCACAGACCTGTCTTTGGAGTGACCAGGAGTAGGATGGATAATCAGTAGTGGCTAATTGACAGTTGACTGCTGCTGAAGTTGACAGTGAAGCTAACTGGTGCCTTTTCTCAACAAAGGTTTTATCAGAAGAGATTATTACATTATGCCTCTCATTTGTTTAGACTCTGCTCCTCGGGTCTTGGCTTGGCTAATGTTTATACTGCACCTCCTCTCCTTTTCATGTGTTCAAAGAAAAGAGGTCACCCTTAACTAGCTTCAGCAACTCCACACTGGGATTTGGTTCTTCCCAAGTGGTCCTTGGGCTGCCCAATTCTCCATGCACTGCTTTCTGTCCAAAGAGCTGCAGATAGCATCTCTAACACCCTACTTCCTATCATGGTACTTGAAGGAGGAGCAGCTTAATCCAATTAATTTTCTTCTAGAGGGTTGAAAAAAGGGCAGATTCAGAGAGGTCGTGGTAGGGCAGAAAAAGAGGAAATGAAGTGTTGAAGAGGTCGGAGAAGGTGAAATATTTTATGTAAAAAAGCACTGACTGTTTTTTTGTAGACAAATTTTATACCTTAGCCACAGAATCACAGTGTAAGCATGGTCACCTGGAATACGAACAGGCAGCTTATTGTGCTAAATTCAGACTGTTTGCAGCCTCAGGAAGACATTACTGCACTGGTTGATGGTGCCGTCACATTTCAAGGTTACCTTTGCGACCATACAGGAAAGGAACAGATACCATGGCAATTCAGGCTGCAGATCAGAGTCCTGAGGAAAGTAAATCTTTGCAGATTCTAGAGCATGGCATGAGAAAATAGTGAATATCATTAAATCTCCACAAAACCTATATAAATTACTGATAAAAGAGAGCAATTCTATGAATAATAGAATATAGATATATTGATTTAAGACACAACAGTAGTTACTTAAGATAACACTTAGCCCTGTTACACAACTTTTTTTAATTGTAGATCTCAAAAATGTGTATAGAAATGAAGGATATATACATTTGTTTAACATATTACAGATATCAGGAAGATTGAATTGCAAAAAAGCCTAATAACTTACCCATGGAGAAGCACTGTGTCATTGTGTGTCTGGATCTAACCTGGACCTTTCTGGATGCTAAAAATTATTCTAACCTGTAGGTTTTGTTAGAAACCGATGCACATTATAGTGTCCTATAAGAAGCCTTTGGGTCTCTGGTGCATTTCCAGGGCTATAGTTTCATGTGTAACTTATTTAGGACACGTTGCAAATGGGCTAAGCATGTGATACGTATGCTTACAAACTCTGTAACCAGGCAACTAAGAAAAGAAAAAAAGCTTCTATGGTGATTATCGAATTTGCCTTAGGAAACCCTTGTACAACTTAAACCAAGAGATGATGTTGCAACAGAATTTCCTTTTCTCTTAAATTATATTGTCTTGTAATTCATGCAACCTAGTTTCACTCTGAACCACCAGTCTGCTTCACGTCTTCCACATCAGAGAGGCAAAATGCTAACTTTTTTTAGGATCTTATCTCTCTTGTCATTAAATCTGTTGTCTAAATAGTAAAGCATCCTGGTCAAAGTATGTATCCACCTCATATTTCACTGCTTCTAACTTCTTTATTGTTAATAAATAAAAACCAGAGGAGAAGGCATAGCTCTGGGCTTTTTCTGTTCCTCTTTAGCTATTCTAGTTTGTAGATCCCAGGAGGCATTTGGACTTACTGTTTTGAATATCCATGGCAATGCATAGATCACTCGCAGTGACTATAGTGCTTGTCAGAAAGCCTCTCCAAAACAACCTTCACTTGCCTGCACCAGCCAAGCTAACCCGTAGTAACTAGTAGTTGTGCTGAATCCCAGCGACCTTCAAGGAGCTTACATGAAGCAGATGTTGCGATGCAATGTAGTGGATGAGGTTTGCAGAAGAGTCAAGAAATCCAAAGCCAGCTTCCTTACAGATCTTTGTAAATAAGCCAGAGCAAGACACAGGGTAGTAAGGCATCCTAGCTAACACTATGTATTCCAATATTAAAGAATATTAACTTATTTGAGAAAGCGGCTGTATGTTGCTTTGGAATGATGACTTCGAAGATTGTACAAAAAGTAAGTTATATCTGAAGTGTAATTAAATACTCTGAACTGAGCTAAAGGTGATGCAGTCAATAAATACCATGATTATCTGAGATAGAAGATTATCAATTTTGATGATACTTATAAAGCTTCTCAAAAAAAAAAAAAAGTGCCAAATATGGGGTGAAAACATCCTCCCCAAATATTGTCAGGAAATGCAGCAGCTGTTACATAGACTCATCTGTTTCTGCAGAGGGTTCAAATGCCTCCTCAGGGAGCAGCAATTCGTAGGTGCCAGTATGAAACACTCTGTGTGACTGAAGCCAAGAAGAAAAATCAGGCCTTTCATTCTGCATGTATCTGAAGTCATCTGTGAGCAGTTCAGGAATCTATATGTCTTTCCAGAAGGAGATTAATGGTTGCCCATTTTCCAGTCATCTGTTCATAGCAGCTGGGCTGTGTGGAACAGCCCTTGTACACTACATTCTGAAAAGTTTACTATTTGAAAAACATTTTACCATTTTCCACTTCAGAAGCATCTAAATTTAGTAATGGTACATAGCTCTGCCTCCCTGGGGGCCTGCAGTTCAAAAGTCCAGCTCTGTTTTGAATGTAAGTTTACAGCAAACAGCACACCACGGCATAGTAGTGGCTGAAGAACAACCTTCATCTGTTCTTTAGGGCAAAATCTGTATCCACTCAATCTGAGGGTTAAGGAGCCCAGGTGGGATGCTTTGGGGTGCAGCACTATAGGGCATTTTCCCTCCTCCTTTCAGTGTGGATTCTGCAGAGGCAGAGGAGGTTTCAATTCTACCCCTGGCTGTCTGTGGCCCTTTGGCTGCTTGCAGCTCCCACTTTGTATTGCTTCGCTGAGAAGCAGTCACTCAGCTAAATGACAGCCCTGTGTTCTAATTGCCAATTCTTCCTCTGCAAAATCCTACTTAGTGGACCATAGTAATCTATGGACCCATCCCGTCTCTTCTCCCGCTAAAACCAATGATGTTCACTGTCCCACTGATCCCAGGCCCTCTGTGTCCTCAGAGGGAAGCAGAAAACGGAAAGTTCTCACTCTCCCTGAATGCAAAAGCAGAATTTATTCACCACTGCAGCAAGCAGCAATATGCTGGAAAATCAGGCTTTTGTATAGGGGAAGACACTTGCAAATACTAGAGTCAAAACTACGTGTCTTTGACCTTTTCATTTATTATCATATTTCTTGACCCACATCTTCAGAGAAGTAATTTTGGAGTTTATAAAGGATTTGTATTTACTTTCCAACAACTTTCTGTTCCTAGTTAGTCCAGTGCTGGGTCATCTCATACTGAATGTCTTCCATCATGTTAATTTCCCTTTCTGCTCCTCCCAGCTCCTAGCATTTTTGCTGAAGGTTTTCCTTTTCCTCTGTACAGGTTTCTGTGCAGATCCTATGGACAATTCTCTTTGGTCTTCTCTTCTCCCTGTCCACTTTCAGCCCAACACAATCTCATCCACCTACACAAAATCAGGTGACATATCCATGTGGGTATCTTGGACTTTCACCTCTCTGCCAGAGCTTTCTGTCCAAATCTCTGGAACTTGCTCTCTGGCAGTTCCTAGCTGATGTCAAGTTAAACTGGGTACACCAGCAGTGTGCCAGCCAGGCTGTCCAAAGTCATCCCACTGCTTTAGTGTTTCCCCTCTTTCTACCTGGATTAACATAACACAGAATCCTAAGTGCTTTAGAAACTATTATTTTCTTCTTCTCAGTAACTAGTAACAGCAATAAAGCAGTTTCCTTAGGAACAAATTCTTAAGTTATGGACTCTAGATTCAAACAAGGAGCATTTATATTGTGTGGGAAAAAGAAGGCCTTTGTTTGAACACAACAACCAGGCGTAAGGAAAATACAGAAGTATGCTTGGCCAAATTTTTCAGCTTCATTTTCTGTCACTAAGCTAGTGATAACAGAACAGAGTTTTTCTTGCTGAGCTTAATGCTTGTGCTGTATTATTTTAGATATGCTCCATTACCTTATGGCACAAAGGATCTGTTTTTCCTCAGTATACAATAGAATTCATGCTTCTGTTGTGAACTCCTTGGAACATTATGAGAAATTGCATGGGGAACTCTCTCCTTTGGCAAGAAGGCATGGTGCAAACCAGAAGATGCTGCTTATGAAACTCCATGGGAGTGAATCTGTCTAGCCACACTGCAGCATAAACTCCATTCAATAATAATCAAAAAGCAATGCATCTTTTCAGTTCCACTATGCAGCCAAATTTATATTACTTATTGAGAACTCCTATAATGGATTCAACTGTGCATGACGAAAGGCTTGCACCTTGAAATGGGGCTCAAGTACTTTCACTGTGTAAAACCAGATGCTACTGTTGTGCTCAGTGTGGAGTTTCTTTGTTTGTTTAAAGGTAGAGGTACATTTGTCTGATCTTCTGAAGGAGAATCGTCTTTTATATCTTCATCTCAAGGTCAAAGATCAACATTAGTTTGTCAGTTCCCGAAACAACTTCTTCAGATATCAAACCCAAGAACCTTAACCAACAAGGTGGAGGACAGAGTGCTAAAGATGTGACTCCCCTCACCATAAAATGCTGTAGATGAGTAAAATTAGCAAGGGTTCCAGGGTGACCAGACAACTTAATGAAAGATGAATCCACCGGGAGCTATTAAATGCAAAATCACCATGTCTGGTTCAGGAATCCTCTGAACCACAAATTGCTGTGTGCTCGATAAATATTCTGGGAACAGCATCATGCACTTGCTCTGTTCCTAAATGCTTCTCTAGGCATTTACTCCTGGCCAATGTTAAAGATAGGATACTGAGTTGTGATAATATTCATTGACATGGTGTCTCTCTTTCTATTTTGAAAGACTTTTGTGGGCTATTTCACATTTCTTCATAGGAAAAAGAGGAGTCAATAACTCTTAGAGGAATGTGCATAGAGGTCACCAAGGGGAAAACTAGAGGAGAGGAAAATTTCTCTCTGTGTTTTCCCACTCTCCTGTAACATACTGATGATGTGAGGGAAAGCTAAGCCACTTTTGGATGCATTGTGTGTAACCTGATGAATCTTAGAAGAGTGAAGAGCTTCTTGCAAGTTTTGATCCCCTTCCAGTCCAAACAGCCTGCCTCTGAGTCAAAAGAAAACAATGTGGTTGGTCTCTCTTGCTCTTTTCACACCCTCAGGGCTGCTAAATGGGTGATTTGAAAAGGAACATGTAATTTTAGTCAGTCATGCCTTAGCTAATCCATTTGGATATAAAGTACCTGTTCCCTGATTTCCAACTCCTGAACCCTGTGTGGTCATGAAAGCCAAACATTTCAGTCGCTATTAACTCAGTCCTGTTATTTCCATTCTACATTTGCTGAACAATCAGGTTTGTAGTTTCCATTTCACAAGTTAGGAGTTTCTCACCCTGCTGTTCCCTGTGGTTGGGGAAGGTAATCACAGAGACTCCAGCCTTGTTTTCACAGAGAAGCCTGAAACAAAACTGAAAGTTAGAGAAACGGTTGATAGCAGCTGTGGACTTCTTACTGACATGCAACAAGACTTTGAGTGAGTTTCTTATCTTCCATGTATCCCAGATGATCTGACTTTAAAGCGGTCCATTCTCAGTGATTTGTGGTTTCAGGCTAAATTATATCATGATTACAGAGGCAGTTTGCATCTGGCCAGGCTCAGTAGTTTAGACAGTCTTGCATAGACAACCTTACCATATCTAGGGTAATTTTGTCTCTGAGGAAGTTCAGCTAATTTCGTATGCTTTGTACACTGAGCAGTTCAATCCCACCAGGCTGAAGCTTGCTCTGCACAGAAGCAACTTGGGTGTCCAAGCACTCCATGGCTTACTGTGTCTTTGCACAAAGCCAACCTCAGTTTAGTAAGTCTGGCACTAAGCTTGAAGCACTAAGTCCAGCTGGACCAGAGCTAACTCCTGCAGAGCCCTGACTACAACTGCACTGTGCTCTCCTCAGCCAGCTCTGAGCGCCGCTTCAATGTGGAGTATGGACAAAAGGCCACACTTGTGTGGTCCTGAAGGAATCAGTATATTCCAGAAGGGCCTATTGGCACTAAGGTGGCACCAGTCACCCTGGCTGACCTCATAGCAAACCATTCAAATGTCTTGGCACCAAGTTGCTTAGCACCATATTGCCTGCAGTTTTCCATTAGCTAGGTTATTTCAGGCCTTTATTCCCGTCCTTCTCTCCCATAGCTCTGGATAATGGCAAGTTGGCCACAGCATGAAAGCAATGATTTTGCCATAACTGTATGTATTATCAGACCCTGTAACTTTTATGGTTATTTAATGCAGTCCTTCAGTTTTTGTCCACCCTTTTTTGGCTATGCAGCCTGCATTTCAGGATCCCAGCCATGGAGCACAGTGAAATTACAGGTTAACTTGTCCCTGTAATAAGCTGCACTTAAGAATCCTGTCTGTGGGATATGCAGAAGGGATGGGACAGAGAGCTGGAAATAGGACTTCACTGCATACAAAGAACCACAATAACAAGTATAATATCACTGCTTAGACAGTTAAACTCGGTAGCATGCACACAAAAGAAAAGACAGAAGTCACCAGCCTTGATAAAGCCGGTTCCCACCAAAACATGCAGTGAATTATCCCTGTTTTGTTGGTTTTTTTTTGTTGTTGTTTTTTTTTTTCCCTCAAAAAGGAATACCAAGGTGAAACATGAACGTGTTTTCAGATAGGAGTGTTTCATTAAAAATAAAACCGGTGAAATGAGTAAAGAGGACTTGGAAAATTTGTCTTCCTTTGTCTGCTCTCAATCAAATTTGAAAAGTTTCCAGCACTGTGTTCTTCCCTTTTAGATGGTGCAGTACTTTGGCAGCATTTCCTGAAGGCTTTTCATGACCTCCTACCGTAATTGCTTTGAAACCTACAGCAATCTCTGTAGAGTCTTCTTAAAAGAATATTACAAAAGTTAGTAATGCAACTACTTTTCCATAGACTTAAAAATGGAAAGATGACATTTTTTGATGTTTTTGAGTGCCAGAGATCTGCTTTTTAGATCTACCATGATTTTCTTCTTCTCTGTTTTTTAATTCTTCTTTATAAATATAATAGTGCACCAAATTGCACAACTATATCAATATTTCAAAAGATATCAAAACTTACACTGGCAAAAAAGAAAGCTTAACAATCTTTGCTAATCTCTAATGCAAGATGTATCTATTATTTATGAAGGCAGCAGACAAAGGGGAACTGCTCTTGAATGGAATCCTAAATACTACACTAGAGAAGCCCTAGGCAGCTATACAGCACAAGGTTTCTTGTTATTAGAGCTACTGACCAGTCTCTTGGGAGATTAACTCTGAAAGTTAGTCTCTATCAAACTTTATACTAATTGAGTGTAAACCAGATTGAGTTTTGTACAAGGAAAGGGTGAAGATATGATCCTGCTATCCAGCCACCATTTTATTCCAACAGTGATCGTGTTACAGCAGGTCAGCACTTTCTCCCTCTCACCTCAGTTTTTCTGCATCTCTTTTCTTTTGTGTGTGACGAAGGCAAATGACCTTTAGTAGCAGGACACTGTGGTGGAGGCCCTTGCATGGCAGTTAGGGGAGTTACATGGCTGTAGGGATCCAACAACACCTCTTTCCTTCCCTCTGGATGAGTATTCACTTATATTAGTGTATGTGGTACTAGCCTTAATGCCTATTAATGCTTTCAAATGACACAATGAGTCCAAATTGCAATTTCCTGAAAACTGAGCTTAGTAGATCCTTAAATAATATTTGTTTCTGCTGTGGCTGATGGAACTTTTCCATATGGATATACCATACTGAGTTGGAGAGGCAGAGTCTGACAAGGGAGGGATCTTTTCCTCATCCATGCAGAATCTATTTTTGGATATCACACTTCAGAAGAAGGGGGAACTAATGGCAATGTTTCATGAGGAAATCAAGAATAATCAGAGCTCAAGAAATAATCATGGGGGCCCAGACTCTGAAGAAAGGCAGGAGGAACCAAGGTTGTTTGCTGTGGAGAAATAAAGAGAGAGGAGTGTCACATTTCAGCCTTGAAATGTGGTTTTTTGGACACATTGAGGGCTGCCAGGGAGAGGACAGGAAGTTGTCTGACCTCTGTGTTCATGTTGGATAAGACCAGAAAAAATGTGCTAAGGAGGGTAATGCACACACAACGTGCAGCTTGGGCATTAGTGAAGATTTTAATGGCAAGGATACTGAAGGACTAGTGCATGCCTTAGGAGGCAGATCTCTGGAGATCTTTAAGAGGAAGCTGGAGAAGCATCTATGAGGAGTAGCATAGAAATGGTCCATTCTACTGTAGGTAATGGGGTGGACTAGAGGACCTCCCAGGGAACCTGCCTGCCTGCTATTTGTGAGTCCATTGCTATACATAAAGATTTCCAGGATATTTCAGATGGAAATATATTTAAAAAAATCTGGAACGTAACATACTCTTCTTAACTCCTGTTCATGCTGAATTTTCTTCTCTATTCAATACACCAGGCACGTGACACCTACAAGGCCCTAAACAAGCTGAATGACAGCCCAATGTGAGAACAGCAAGAGATACCATGCCATGCTACTGAAAATGGAGGGAGACCTTTCAAAACAACGTAAGAAGAAGGAGACTGGCCAAAGCAAGAGCTCATTCATGGCTCTGAATGATCTATTCCTTTCTTTCTTGTCATAATAGTTTCTGTAAAAATAATAATCCCCCTCCAACAAACAAAACAAAATAAGAAGAAAAGCACAAATGTAATGGAAAATGCTTTCATCTCCCTAAGGTTTTGATATGCTCAGACTTTTTAAGAACAGAGGAATAGTTTTCCTCAGGGAAGCTGTTTTCACTATTTCCCCCTTGTCTCATTTACTAAAAAACCCGGTGCTTTGAACTTAAAAAGAATCACACAGAAATTATGATTTTTGTGAACATGACAAGGAAAATGGTGTCCGGCTTTTTTTTTTCCTTTAGAAGTATGTTCATTTTTTCTTGTGAATTTAGGCATGATAAATTCTCCATTCTTTGTTTTAACCACATACAGAGAGCACTGCCATTATAGTTTTACATCAACATAAAGTATAAGCCTGTTCCTTGTGATCTGAGCAGTATAATTCTGCATGCCAGAGCTTTGCAAGGAGTTTGACTTCAGGAGAGCAAGGTCTTAAAGGTGAACTACAAGGCACAGGAAAACTGCTTTTGTGCGCTGTAGTGAGCTAAAGGAGGAGCAGTGGGATGTACACTGTATTCTGGGGGGCACTTAAGAAGCCATGGGATAATTCTGCAAGTCTTTGTTTCTTTCTTCTTCACCCTCTACTCTTTTTTTCTCCTTCTCTCTTGTGCTTTCTCCCCATTCTGTATCCCCCATGAAGGGTATAACACTTGCTCTGTACAAGTGTTGCACATTTGGGCTGGGGTTTTTACCCAGACAGAGCAGTTCACCTTCAAACAATTCTTGAAAGTGAGTTTCAAATGGCCTTGGGCATTTTGGCTTGAAATTTAGAATACCTTTTGAACAAAAGCAAATATATTAGGTTCATTGCTAGACTCAATTATGGACCTTCTTTCGGGGTGACTTTTGTTGCTATTTGTAATTTGCATATCTTTGTCCTTGCTTTTAGATTAGAAGACAAAAAATGCCACGAAGGCTTAGAATCCTAAAGCAACTGAAGATGTTGTTTGGTACATCCCTTTCTTTGCACCATAGGTTGATAGCACTACATCGACTTCAGTGTCTTCCTTATTATTGCGTGTAAAATTCAAATTAAAGAAATCAGACAGTTGTAAATTGCTGGCACATGTAGTAGCAAATTAAAGAGCAGGCATCAACAGAAATGAAAGCCTGAAATGAATTGGAGTTCTGAGGATGCGCTGGGAAACTGAAGAAAGACATCAAAGCCAGCAGGAAAAAAAAAATAAAAAAATTAACAACTTAGCAAGGAAAAGTGGCTTTTAAGAACAGACACTGGGTTCAGCAAAGTGGTGCATGGCCCAGGGAGGATAAAAAATCATGAAGCAGAACAGCAGGGACAGCAGTAAAAGTGGTTGGAAATGAACACAATATGGAAAGTAGTCAGTACAGTCTTCACCAACGAAACTGATATTGCAATTAAGCAATGATAAATGCTTAGGAGTTGTTGAAAGATGCAGTGATTTACTATATAATGTTGTCATAATGTTGCTTATGTGTCGGGGAACAACTGGCCTTTTAAGTTAGTCAGATCACAAGATTGAGGAATCAGCTTTTATTGCTAAATCACAAGGAATCCCCAGTAGTTTTTAACACTTAGTTACATGACAGCCTAGAAGGTCGGAGAAAAATGAGTGTAAGGTACTAGAAAAATTGTGTCAAGGATTATCTTGTAACCCTTACTTATGCTTTTTAGTCCCATTACCATTGTGGGATACAAGTATCAAGTGTGTGTTTGAGAGGCTCTCATACATGATATGCATCGTAACTAAAACCTGTTTCACAGGCTGTAGGTCATTTTGCTGTATGCTCTTTTGTGTGCATTTAGACTCCTGTTCAATTCCAAGAACGGTTACTGTCACCGTGATGGTGATGAATTAGGTGACGGTTAACTCCAAAATACACATATCACCCGCAGCTCCTGTAGCACCCTTGCACAAGCTTGTGAGCCTGATTCAAACCCCACTTAGCCTAGTTTTATGCCGGTGAACTTCAGCAGACTGACTCCTGGTTTGCTGCCATAAAAGGGAGATCAAACCTAATATGACTCAGCCCGTCACTTGCCAGTCTATTCTAAGTAAGACTATAATAAGAACTTCCACAAAGGAAGCTTATTTTGCTAATATGCAAAAAAGAAAAATGAGTAGGAAAAGTGCATCATTACAGACACAATTCCACTTTTATTGGCTTTTGAACTGGATATGTCTACCCAGACTATAAATATTTGCTCAAGGCAGATTTGGCATACCTCTGTGCTACCTGTGTTAATTTTAATATACTTCATGCTGGTAACAGCAGCAGTAAAGATATGACAGCATAGGGTAACATCTGGAGCACAAGCAGCCTGAGTATGCATTGCAGTCAATTGCCCATGTCACCGCCTTTTGCTGCCCTTAGTAACTACCTTAACAGTAGCCTGGACATCCATCATAAAGTCATTTTTCCTGAAGAGGAATGGGACACATAGAAACACATCTGAAGTGCATGTTCTGGTGTGAGGGATGCAATTGTCTGGTTCTTGGGGTCACTGAAAGCCAGTTGTTTCTGAATTGGTCCCTAATTGGGAGAAAGAATGGTGTTGTGCTTGAGGAAAGCGCTCTCACTGTATAATTATCTACGCATTATGTCTCAGAGAAGCATTATTTTGTTACCCCAAATTTGATGGCAAAGACCCTGTGTCTGTAGTATTTTATTCATGGAAAAGCTTATTAATTCTGTTGGAAAGACAGGCTATTAAAACAGCTTCCACAGTGGCTGTAGCTATGGGGCTATACCAAGTGAAAGACTTTGGTGTTCAGATTTATCCATATGGGACAGTTTTGCTCATGTGACTATTGGTATCACATACATTTCACAGCAGTACACCCTGTAACCTCTACAAGGGCATGCTATTTGCCTTGCAAGTTACTTTTAGCATAAAACCACTTTGAATGTTGGAGGATGCTCAGCTGTTCATGTAAAAGACATCCTGAAAGTAAGACGTTATCCCGTAGAATATTAATCAAGTTATATGTATGCATATTTTCCATATCTGAGGAGATTATTGTGGCTATTGCCTTAAGGAGTCACTAAGGCCACTGTTCCCTTCACTCAAATTCCTTATTGAAATGTATGTCTTTTAGGAGGCTAGTAAGAAGCCAGCCTAGGCATAATAGGCAAGTAAAACAGATTTGAGGAATACGTAGAGGACCAGCTATCTACATAAACCATAAGCTTATACTTCTTTTCCTTTATTGCTTCCCTTTTTTGAGCTAAGGGGCCATGGGTAAAATCTTAGCTTCATTGAATAAAGAATTAAAAGCAATTCTAAGATGTTGGCAGTTTTAACCGGATCTTTTTGGTCAGCCATACGAAAAATGGCAAATGCACCATGATGATTAGTTAAAACTTGGACAAGAACACCATGCACTTCCAGGCCCAGGCTGCCTAAACTCTGAGCTGTGGGTAAGATGAAGGGTACAGTTTTATAGTCTTGCCTTTAGGGGCCTTATTTCTGTTGTGATTCTGTGGCTTTTTAATATACTTTGTGGACAAGCAAACATTTCTGAATTACTTCCTCCTCATTCAGCATTTTCAGTCTATGGTCGATTTTTGCCTACATGTATTTGGGCGTTACATCATCGGGCCCCAGAGTCAGATTCCCGGGGTGAAAGTGTAAAATCTTACTGCAGTCTTAATTACTTCTCCAGGACCTCCAGGTTCATCCTTAGGCAAAATATAGGACTGAGAACTTCCCGAGTTCCCCCACCCAGTACTGTAGGGTCTTCTGTGTGTGGCTCCACAATCTGGTGGCTGCTTCTGCTCACTTATCATAGCTATCTTATGCTTGTGAGAACTCTGGCTGGGATATGATGGATAGGAAGAAGTGTGGACAGCAGCAAAAGTATGAGTTTGTGAGGAAGGGTGAGCGACCCTTTTTTTGCAATGATTGGCTTGAGTCACCCTCCTGGAATGATGGTAAAGTGTGGGGACCCTGAGTGTGATACAAAGCGTGATTAGCCAAGTTTATTGTCTAACCCTGTGTCGTAGTTTGAGGCCCCTCAAACAGTTCTGTGCACCCCCCCCCACCTCTTTCTTCCCCAGTCCTGGGGAAATGG
>JASSUY010050202.1:0-15502 GCA_032466535.1 Forpus xanthops | reverse complement strand
GCATGGTTAAACTTCATGAGGTTGGCATCAGGCCACCTCACAAGCATGTCAAGGTCCCTCTGGATGGCATTCCTTCCCTCCAGCATATCGACCAAACCACACATCTTGGTGTTATCAGCAAACTTGCTGAGGGCACACTCAATCCCACTGTCCATGTCACTGACAAAGATGTTGAAAAAGTCTGGTCCCAACACTGATCCCTGAGGGACACCACTCGTTACTGGTGTCCAGCTGGACATTGAGCCATTGACCACAACTCTTTGTGTGTGTCCATCCAGCCAGTTCTTTATCCACTGTGTGGTCCACCTCTCAAATTGATGTCTCTCCAATTTAGAGACAAGGGTGTTGTGTAGGACAGTGTCGAACACTTTGCACAAGTCCAGGTAGATGACATCAACTGCTCAACCCCTGTCCATAAGTTCCGTAGCCTCATCATAGAAGGCAACCAGATTAGTCAGGCAGGATGTCCCCTTAGTGAAGCCATGCTAGCTGTCACCAAGCACCTTGTTGTTTTTCATGTGCCTTAGCATGCCTTCCAGGAGAATTTGCTCCAAGATTTTTGGCAGGCACAGAGGTGAGACTGACTGGTCTGTATTTCCCCATCTCATCCATTTTCCCCTTCTTGAAAATGGGGGTTATATTTCCCTTTTTCCAGTTGTCGATAACTTCACCTGACTGGCATGATTTTTCCAATATGATGGACAGTGGTTTAGCAACTTGTCATGGGTTCAGCAGCAGCAGTCATTTTCCTCCTTCTTGGTAGCTGGTGCATCGCTGTGTTTTTAATTTTGGGCCTGGGAACAGTGCTGATAACACCAGTGTTTTCAGTTACTGCTTGGTAATGTTTAGGCTGGCCAAGGACTTTTTGAGTCTCATGCTCTGCCAGGGAGGAGGGGAAGCAGGAGGGGAAGCTTGGGGGAAGAAGAGACAGAACACCTGACCCAAACTGACCAAAGAGGTATTCCATACCACAGCACATCTTGCCCAGGATTGAAAAACAGATTGCAGAGGCCAGGAAGGGTGGGGAGACACTGCTTGTTCAGGCTGGGGATATAGTTGGTGAGCTGTTGTGTTCTTTCCTTGTATTTGCCTTGTCATTATAATTGTTGGTGGTAGCAGCAGTGATTTGTGTTATACCATAGTTACTAAACTGTTCTTATCTCAACCTGTGGGAGTTGCTTTCTTTCGATTCTCCTCCCCATCCCCCCGGGAGAAAAATGTTGGGGGAGTGAGTGAGCAAAATTTCATGAAGGCCTTAAACTATGACACAACTTCATTTGCCAGCTCCTTCAGGACCTGCAGATGGATTTCATGAGGTCCCTTGGACTTGTGTACGTTCTGGTTCTTAAGATGGTCTCAAACCAGATCCTCTCCTACAGATGGCCCTGGGTCTTCATTCTCACAGTCCCTGCATCTGCCTTCCACGATATGGGTGGTGTAGTCAGAGCATTCTTAGTTGATACCAAGAACAGGGTTCTCATTTTGTGCTGACGAATACTTTCCAAAACCAGGAATTAATTCCTGATATTTTCAGGCAGTGTGTGTTAGAAACATACAGCAAGCACATTCATATACAGACATTGTAGAGCAGGCTTTACCACCCTTCGTCTAAGCTGAGTCGTACCTTTCCTCAAGGTAGTACCCCTGGCTGCAGAATTGTAACATTCCTATTTTACTTTGTCTGGACCTACTTGTGGTCTAAGATAATGTTCACTGACCTAAGATGGAGGATCATAGCCCTCTTTGAAACTGCTGTGTAATACCATTCGGGATGCTGGGAATCTCCCCCCAGGATTAGACAATGATGCTCATAAAAGAGGGATGCTTAACGTTTGATTCCTTCCCTTTGTGAAATAAATTATAAAAATTCCTACTGATTTTAGTGGATACAGATCAAGATATACTATGCTGGAGAGGTGAAGAGACAAGAGTTTATTCCTGGAATTTGTGGTCAGACTACCCCAATTCACCTCCATATGCTTTTCATGGAGGATGTGATCTCTTTCTTACTGTTTTTCAAATGGTCACCCATTTTTTTTCACCCTTTGATCATTCTCAAGCCATGACTGTTAATTTCTCAGAAAGCAGCGAGTGATTGCATGTGGTGGATGCTTTTATAGCTGCTTTATTTGACACGTCTCCAATATACAGTCAGTTTCCTGAAGTCAGTTATGAGTATCAGAGGGAGTCTCTTGTCTGTTGCTAACATGGTCTAGTAAATGTTTCTGTCAAAAGTATTAGCAATACCAGATAGACCAGGAAGCATGCAACCACTTCTGCTCTATGTTTCTGTTGCATGGAGCTTCCACAGTGTGCAGGGCGAAATCCTTTATACCATGTTTTAAGCATTCTGAAATCAACAGGACTGTACAGGATATAGCACAGAAGTAACATGGCTTCTTCATCTTCAAATATGAGTAGTATTTTTATATGTCAAGTTTATTGACGTATTTTTATTATATTTTTTATTTCCAGGTAATCCCAAGGTAAAGTCAGCAAATTAGGTTTCAAAGTCTTTTAGTGCAATCACATTCTTTGTTTAGCTTTTGCATAGGAAGCAACGTTTTATGTTTTGTTTTGTGTTTAAATGAATTGCCTATTGCCACCTAAAAAACTCAAATTCATTTGCATTATGAGTTGTGCAGGAATTCATTGGCATCATCATAGTTAATGTAAGATTAATGTAGTAATTTTGTTTGATTTCTGAGAGAAAAGTTGCACCCCTTCAGCAAGTTGCTTTGGAGATTTCAAAAGGGATTTAAGTCAAAAGAATGTATTTTATGTTTGGGGAGTGAGTGAACATGAGATTCTGTTGTGAGTTCTGTGCCAGAAAAGCACAGAACTGACCAAACCCCTGAAGAAAAAGCAGCCCTGTTTTTGTTTAGGTGTTTCTTAGCAGAGATGTTTCATGGCAGTTCTTCAGATACGCAGTGCAGATTAGTTGTGACACAACCTTGTGTGCCCAAGAAAGTCTGAAAGGAGGAAAGCAGCAGAGAGCATATCCCTGTTATAGTTGCTGTAGGGATCTGTCTTTCAGCATGTTACATATAACCAGAAAGTGAGATTTAAAATAAGATTTAAAACTCTTAGGCAGATTTGCCACCATTGTTTTTAAGGGAGCTGATCCCAATACTATGAAATGTTGCAAGTTGTTCATATTCTCTGAAGCAAATGAGCATAACGTTTATGAAGAAAGTGGTGAGAAGGAAGAAGAGGGCATGTTCAGCAATGTATGAACACATTTTGAAAGTCTTTCTCTGTGACTACAGGTACATAGCAAAACATGGAAGCTCATCTCAGTGCAATCACCAGAACAATTTTTCTCAATTCTTATGAAGAACAAACTGTTACAGTTTAGAAAGTGTCAGTCCTCTTTACCTGCATAACAAACTGAGAGCCTCAGTGTCTGACAGTGAGAAGGAAGGAAATGTGTGAAGATGTGTGGATACTTTAAGTAGGGAACAAAAATAAAATAGCATAGAAGTGGGAGTTTGTGGTAGTCCTGATTATATTAGTCTCATATTTATGACTGTCTAGTGTTGACAGTTAAAACCATATTAAAAACAAAAGGAATCATAAGTCAAAGGCTTGAAAATCGTTCTCTGTACTAGATTGCCATGTTAACTAAGGTTGAAAATTATGTGGCTGTTCCATGTGTTTACATAAATATTTTGTGCATATACATACATATATATACACACAAACACATGTGGACATACATATGTAAATGTATTACTAACTAAGAAGTTATTACAGAGCAGTAGCCCTTCTCCTCAGCTGTCATAAGCATGACTTGCAAAAATAGTTAAATGTTACAGACTGATATCTTAATCTCAGAGATTTTAATCTCTGGCTCTGTGTGTAGTAGTGAATAAAAGAAGCCAGGTTATGATCTGTGGTCTGGAGGCTAGTTAAGACTATGGCTAGCGTCCATGCTTTAATTCTGTTATGCTTAAGATGAAAACATCAAATAGGGAAGATGGAGGGCCAGGACTTAAGTCTCTGTCTTGGCACTGTTTTATTTCTGATGTTGGTGTAGACAACATGAGGATATTGCACCCATGAGGAAGAGAAGACCAAATGCAAATTTTTAGATCAGAGTGCTCTGCTGTGCTCTAGGAGCCAACATAGTCCAAATAGTTTGATTTGGACAGCCTGCCTGTCAACTTGCTTAGAAATTTCTGTCCTTAAATCTCTCGTATTATCCAAATCATCTATATTCCTGCTCTGTTACCTCTTGTGCTTGCTTTCCTCCAGTGCAGGCTTTCTCCAGGCTTTTGAGATACATATGTGTAACGTGTTTTTAAGAAATAGCTTTCCCATAGCCACTTAAGAGCTTTCTGTGAATGATTTTAAAATGCACCAATGGCAAAAGACCCTTTTAAGAGCAAGCTGAAGGCTCATTGGAAGTACTAAAAGCTAGGTAACATAAACCATAGACCCAGAAGACAATAAATCCACAAAAAGAACTAATATCCCTTAACAAAGGGGTTAAGATCCTCAGCAGCAGTAGCGGGAACTGAGCATCCAAATCCCTGACACTGCTGCACATTTCAGTCACAGAGGACGAAGAAGCCCCTGGGAATGTGAGATAGTAGCTAAGCAAGGCAGGCACTGATATTAAGGTGTGCCATTTCTCCTAATAAGACCGTAGCAGATTGTTTATCCTAGAGTGGAGCAGAATAATTCCAGTTCTTGAAATGTCTGACCTAACACAGAAACGTATCACTTCTAGCTTTCTATATTTTCATTGTGTACAAACCACTGATACCATATTTTTTTTAAAAAAGATTCTCTCATCTAATCAGTTTCTCTGTATTCATTAAATTAGAATTTGCATGTACATGTGCAAAGATAGAGCTCATGTACATGTACAGAAAGCACGCAACCTTCCTTTGCCTTTTGTCCTTGTCCGTTTTGGAGCTATGCATGTATGAAAGTCAGTGAATATTTTAGATAAAAGCATAGTCTCTTCTGTAAATTTATTTGATTGTGTCATACGGAATTACATACCACACAAAAACATTTGCAAATCTTTTACAAGGGCTGTGTTGTTATATTCTTGAGAAGGATGCGATTAAATCTTGCAGTGCAAGGAGTAATCGGACTTTGGCTATGAATGTAAGAACTGTCTTTGTGCATTGCAATGTAGCATCACAGGCTATATCTTGAGCAGAAACTTCAGTTCCATTCAAACTAGCAGATGAAAACTGATTATATTTTAAGCCAGCAGTGAGGTAAGAGCATTAACTGCAAAGACAGATGCCATCACTTGAGTAAGTTCAGATTGCTTGTTTTATGTATAAAAATATTTTACTCATGGCATAATTAAAGCACAATAATCTAAGGAAATGAGAACTATTTTTAAAATGGAGCAGGTTCTTAGCTGGATAACCCAGAATAGCTTTCTCGGACTTTACAGATTAGTTGAGAGCTAGAATCCCTACACCTAATGAGTGAAAGCTGTGTATTTTATCCTCTAGATAAAACTGTTAAAAAATGTAAGGATGATTTATAGTTCTGTATACTACTAGATCAAGCTGAAGACATGTAGAAAAAAATTAACACTGGGGAGGAAAGGAGGTTTTTAAAGTCAGTTTCTAGTTACTTTCAGGTTCTCTGAAAACTCAAAATCAAGAAGCTCTTGAGCTTTAATTGCAAATGAAATGGAATTGCTTGTGTCCAAGCAACAACTCATTTAATTTAAAATTAATTTGGTTTTAAAAAATCTATATTTTAGTTCCAACATTATGAGAGACTATTCCTTGAAACCTTGAAAGAAAATTTTCATGTATTGAAAGAGAACTTACGAAAGAATAATAAAAAAAAAAAAAAAAAGTTATGTGACTCATTCAGTATAAGGTCTATCCCTGTTTTTACTTGTTGTGATAGTATGGCTCTTGGTAGTGAAGACAAAAGGGGACTTTGGCCATCATGTCAATCCTATAAATAGCACCACTTGATTTAATCTGATCTCTTCTAGATTCATGTATTCCTGGTATGGTAAGCTGGTTATTGCTATCTTAAAATTTTCTGACTCTTCTGAACTATCCTAAAGAGATATAACACAGATGCATACCCCCAAAGTATCCTTTTAGTTGATAGTGTGGAATATGACAGAAAGTATATGATATAAAGCATATGAAAGAGGATTGCTATTAAAGAATGACAGTTTTGCCTCTAGTTGGAAACCAGTGAACAAATACTTAAGTTGGTGGGGCACCTTCTGCTTTCTATCTTCTAAATGCATTGCTGAATCATAGATGTTGTTAATCTATACACAGTGTTCATAAAGCCGTCAAATTTTAAGTCACTAACAATCATTTTTGGATCTGTTCCTTTGATTTATGGCATCGACATCTAGATGAACAGGAACAGAGTTGGCTTCCGGTGTGTAGTAAAACCACTGAAAAACAATGTTGCTGTGAGAGAAATGGTTTCCTGGGTAGAATTTAGTTGGTTTTCCTTCTACGGTCTTCTAAAGGCTTCAGAAAGTATGTTCTTCTAGAGCAGAGCATTTGCACCATGCAAAAAGTCACTACATCTGCAACTTGTTTCACAGAATTTCTCTTTATAACCAGCAGGCTTTGGAAATTAAATTATTTAAGTAATTTGCTGTGAAGTAGTTGTTAGCAAAGTGACCGTGCTTTGAATATGATCACTTCAACGTACAGAGTATATAAACATGTCTTAAACTATTTTATTTCTTTCTAAATATCTCTAAATACTATCTATATATTTTTTGTATGCATAGCTACTGAACCCCTTCAAATACGTTTTTGTGTTATGTTGAATGGATTGATCACAAAGAAACATTTTGGCATGGAAAAATAGGCTACAGCAGAGCAATTATCATAACTAGCTAAAGTTCATATTTTTTAGACTAGATTCTTTTCTCTCTTGCTCCTTTCAGAAATATGCATTTTAAAAAATTGGTTTCTTTTGGTTTGTTTGTTATTTTATTCCTAATGCTTCTCATCTGCCATCTAGTAAAGGTCATAGAAATATTAATGCACTTCCAAAGCAAGAGGACCAAAAAGCTTTGCTTTCAACATAGCTTAGAGTGTGGGGATGCAAATTGCAAAAAATCAGTGGCCTGTATCTTCTCACAGAATTATTTAGTAATGAATGTACCAAGTGAAAGAGAAATGTCTGTTGGGTAAACAATACACATAAACAGCTTCATGGTAGGAAAATAATATGATAGAAGAGTCTGTGGTGATCCTAGCCTGAAATCTTGAAAATAACTGGAGAAAATAAAGTACATATAAAGGAGACAGAAACCAAAAGCGTGTAATAAGTGGAAACTTTGTTTCATTTTGCTGTAGATGGAAACATTTTTTATTTCATAAAGTACTATTAAGATTAGAAAAATATCATGAGCAAGTAGAGAATTTGTGTGGTCTTCAGAAATTGAGAGATAAAGTATGATTTATTTGGAGAAGTTGGGCAGAGCAGAGGAAAAAACAAAGTTTAAGTGGAGTATTCCTCTCCACTGTTAGCTAAAAAAAGATCTTTGTTTCAAATCTCAGCATGTCGCAGCCACTGCTGTCTTTTCTCTCCCCCCAGCAATGTGGGACTTGAGTGGCTTGGCTTACCTTTTAGCACAGGACTCTGAGTTTTCCCTAGTGTGTAGGAATACAAAGCAGTCCTGATGTATCCAGCCATCCCAGAGGAGATTGCTCCCAAATTACTGACCTGTCTTCTACTGAGGCAGAACAGCTGTTTATCATCTCATCCACGTCCATTTTTATTTAGAAAATGCAATTGCTGGCTTTGTAGTAAGGAACGAGGGCATCCTGGATGGTAAGAAGTTAAGTCTATGCCTCATATCTTCACTGAAAAACAGCAGCTCTGAGATAAACCTGATGAAATGTGTCTCAGTAAAGGCTGAGAATGAAAATAACTGCCCAAATCATCTCCTTATTTACTAACTTCAATTCTCATTGGGGATTTCTTCAGAGAAATAGAAATCAGGCCTAAGTGTAGCTGTTTATGGGACCAAAGCAGTTGCTGTTGCTGTGTGCTCATTGCCTAGTCTAGTAATGAGCATATATAGTAAGTTTATGATTTATATATATGTAGGCCCTGAAAGTCAAAGGTCTTTAGGCATCCATATTCCACTGACGGTTTTGTTTGCCTGAATGTGCAACATTGGAGCATCACTAACTCAGCAGCTGGGTAACAATATAGTTAAGTGTTCTCCCTTTTACCATGGGTTATACTGCAAGCCTCTGATAGTGTCCTATCTCTGCTGCTATTAAAGAGACAATAAACAGGTTCCATCTTTAGATAATAGGCATTATATGGCTCCTTGTTGCTGCTCTGCATGAAACAAATCTGTGTGTATAAATTATATGTAAACTGATTAGTTTAGGATTTTTCTGAGTATTTCTTCAGCAGTCTCAAACTGGAATACAAAATGTAATTTCCAGGACTTCTTAATAAAGATCTAAACCACACAAGTAGTTGTATGAAGAAATTCAATGGAGTTATTCACATGAATAAAACTATATTTATGCAGCTTCTCTCATCTTTGATATGGCCCTTTGATTCACATTGTTGGTTCTCAATTTTAGAACAGCATGTATCTTGCTGAATCCTGTGGTGTAAAACTTATTGTTTCTATCAATGACCACTAAAAAACCTATAGAGTACTCACTCAACACCACTTAAAGTAGTTAGCCATTTCATTACAGATAAATCTAACCATACACAAATACTGCAGTTATTGAGTAAAGCAGAGGTGTATCTTTTAAATCCAGACATTTCCCAACAACAGCCTTTGAATATTCAGTGAGTTCATTACTTTTAGTTAAAAAAAAAAAAGGTAATTCTTAGACTTTCTGCTTAAAAAATGAACTAAGTTTCTTACAGTACCTCTATGCCTGCTGAAGAAAGAACGTAATTTGCACAGGGTAAAAGTAAAAACTCACAGCTGATAAAATCACGTGCAGCTTTCTACCATATTCAGTTCAACAGCGACTGGCAGTCAATTCAGGTTAAAAAGCCCACTCGAGATTGTTAAAGAAGTCCAATCCACTTAACCAGGCACAGACCTCAGATTTAGGGCTTTCCAATTTCCCTGCATTATGGTCTCATTTCTCTTAACCTCCATCTCCTCCACATACACACTCTGTTAGTATGGGGATCAGGGCACCTTGCTTTGCAAAGAAAGTAAGAAAATCAAGGCAGAAAGGGAATAGATAAAGCCTAAATGCTCTTACTATTATTCTGTATTGAAACCAAAATGCAAGCTAATTTCTTTTCCTCCAGGCTCCATGCTGCTCTTGCTATTCCTCTATTTCCATTTTTCTTGCTGTTCCTCTAATTCCAGCCCTACTCTGAAGAGCTGTTAGTGTGAAATCTCACAGAACTTCCTAGAATCATCTCTCTTATTAATTTTTTTTTACTGGCAACCTTGCATGGGACAATTAAATAATTTGGGTAAGCAGTCACCCCAATCAAAATATTTTCCAGTTAATTAGCAGATCAGACATCAGTGACAAAAGCATATAATTGTATTAGCCACCATCAGCTTGACACAGTAAATATGCTAGTATGTACACATCTCAGATAATGACACAGTCGGCCGGCTGTAAATCAAACTGATTTACACTTAAAATAATTAGAGGACAAAGGAGAAATAACTGAAATGACTGAAGGTGTTATAGAAGGCAAGCCACAACGTGTGATTAAAAAAGGGAAGTATTAATGACAGCCTTGATAAAGCTGCCTAAATGCAAGGTAACTTGAACTATGAACCTTATCAGTAAACTGGACAAGCTCCAAGCAAAAATAAAATATAAAAAAAAACAAACAAACAAACAAAAAAAAAAAAAACAAACAAAAGCTTCAACTGACTTCAGTGGTCTGTAAATCAAGCTACAGCTTTCTAATGGCTAAAGATTTGGTGCATGGAAGGCAATATATCCCTAAAGCAGAAGTCAGGGATTTAATTACTCAAATGAAAACCTGTAGTTAATACTCCTCCCCACAATATACATCAAGGTACACAACTGCCGTTGCATCCTGAAGTTGACCCTTTGGCTTGAAAGTTGCCTAGACTTTGAGGTTATGTCTGCACTGATGAGTTCAAACACATCAAGGGCCACTTGATGGCACCTGGGTGAAGGAACAGCCAATATCTATACTGTTACCTTGGCAAGACTCCAAAGCAAGGATGCCACTGGTAAGAAGAATTGGTAACTCCTGCTAATTTCTGAATTTATGTCTGAAATGTTTTTGGGCCAGTGGAGAAGAATGCATTCAGCCTGAATCAAAAACAGGTCAGGCACCATGCTAAAAATCTAATAGCATAGCTGTTCCAGTTGCATAGCAAAAAACAGTCCCCTTGAGGTGTTTAATTTGCTCACATAGACACATTTTCAGGAACCTCTTTCAAAGTATACACAGAATTACCTGGCATAGTGCATGCATAAGCTAGATCAAGTTCCAGAAGACAACAATAATAATAAAGGTACAGTTTCCAAAAGCAGCCTATCCTGGGAATTAGGATATGCCCTTGTGAGGAAGTGATATGTGTAGGATTCGCAACTTCTATGGGAATAAGATGGCCATAAGTTTCAGAAAAGAATCATGGAGTTACAGAAAAAGGTACTTTGTGGTGGAGCTCTAGACGTCATCTATATAAACCCCCCATTCAAAATCTGACCTCCAAAGTGAAGTCAAAGCATGTTGTCCAGAGTCTTGCTCAGCTTGTTTATGAAAAGTCTCCAAGAATGGAGACTTCACACTTATGTGGGCATCACATTCCAGTCCTCCCCAACTCTCCCTGTGAGCGTCTTTTCCTTGTCTTTGTTAGGGTCTGTGATTATTGCCTGATGTCACTCAGCAATTGCGACTCGCAGAAACACTAGGCTCCATTACAAAATTGTAATCTTTCTTTGGTTAGTTGAAGATTGCAGTTACACCATCCCATCTGACTCCTTCAGGATAAAGTTCCTTAGTGCTTAGATGATGTGCTTCAAGCCGCACACCCAGCTCTGTATCCCTCATTTGGATATTCTCCTATTTGTGTGTAGTAACCTCCTCTGTCTCCAGGCAGCTTATGGTTTATCCAGGCTTGTTGAATCCTGTAAGCCAGAACACTACTGAACATCTATACCACATAAAGGAGATGCGGAAAAGAAGGAAGAAAGAGTATAAAATAGCTTTCCCAGGCTGTCTTTTTAAAAATATTTTAAAAATTTTAAAATTGCTGTAAAAATTATACTTTTCAGTAAACCTATAGGGTTTTATATAGACACAGTAAATATGCTAGCATGTGTATGCATCTGTGTATTAGATGTATATGTGTATGCATATGTGTGTGTGTTTGTGCGTGTGTCTGTGTCTGTGTGTCTGTTTATATATATGTTTATATACACATGTGTGTATCTCCCACTGGATGGGTTAAGGTGGCTATACACCAAGTGTTTCAGAAAGCTCAGCTGCAGATTTTCACCTGCACCTGCAGCTCCTGCACTCCTTAGACACTCTTTCCCACATTCCCTTGGTCTAAATTAGGAATGTGTTTTCCCTTATGAGATGGGGATACCTCAACATTTGACTCTGCTACTTTTAAGGCGCTTACAATCTTTTTCTGGTTTGGCCTGGAGTGGCTGCTCATTATAAGAGAATTTACTTACGTATTCATTTCTACACTGCCCTGGGAGCAATTCCTTACCTTGCAACCCTAAACCCCCATCCCGAGAGGCAGTTCTGTAACATGGATGCTATTTTTCAGCCCAGGATAGGGTATCAATTGACTTGAAACCACTAGCCTGTTTCCATACACCACTCACTGGCAGTGTGCTGTGAATTTCTTTTATAATAGCTACTTCTCACTCTAATTTACCTTTCAAGTGGGCTAATGAAATGCAGTGCTGCAGTCCAGCCATATTAAGAAACAACATGAAAAAAATCCCTCCACACCAATTCTGGACTACTGAATAGCAGAGAAAAAGAATGTAATATGACAGAGACAGGCTCCCATAGTATTTATAAAACTTCTCCAGGAAGGAAATCCTGTCAACTTTCAAAAGTTCCTCATCTATCCAGACATTTCAGTCAGAGCTGTGTTTTTTGTGTATAATAAATTGCTTCTAGTTGGCTGAAAATCATTTTTTAGCTCTTATCTCTGTGATCGGTTACCTCTGCTGTTCTTTAATGGCCTTCACCTCATTATGCAACTAGTCATTAAAAGCTTAGTATCCAGGACAATGGTAGCTTATGTAAAGTGATCTATGAGAGCTTTATATGGGCTTACCAGCCACAGCCTTAATTTTACTCATTCGTCTTAATTTTTTGTAATCATTTTTTGTAAAAAGGGTATAATGTCAGGCATGCTTCCCTGCTACTGACAGATCCAATCTAGCAGATAATTACCATAAGGAAATTGATGTTTTAGTGTGCAGGGGAGAATTTAATTTACTCAGACATCCTACAGTACAATGCATTCCAAAAGATATGAGGATTTAAGTTTTTAAGAAATTAAATTTCACTATTTAACATGATTACTTATGTTGAACATCATTAACTAGCTTTTTTTTTTTTAACTGTTTGATATAATTACAAGAACAGTTATTTGGTCTAAAATCCAAAGTCCTCTTTAAATAAGGGTTAAGGATCCATGAAGCACAAAAAAGAAGGCTGCATTCTTCCTCGCCAACACCAGCCTTCCAGCAATAGCATTAAAAAACCTATAGAGATTAACCGAACCAATGCATGAACTATAAAGCTTTTTCCAATGATGTTTTAATAGATCCTTTATATCAACCCATTCCACCTCAACTCCATCAGTCAGGAAAGCCTTTTTAGTCCTATTCACAAATACAGATTGCTTATAACATTTCAAAAATGATAAAATCATGAAGGAGTTGCTGAGTTCCCAATTAAGCAAGGTGATTAACTTCTGTTTAATTTGGGACACTTGATTACTTCAAGAGAAATCCATGGGATTTGGAATTAGATTAATTTAATTAATCGCTTTAAAAATGTTTACTCTCCATGAGAAAGCATTCTTTCTAACCTACAGCAAATATACCTTGCAAACAGAACGCACAAAGCACAACCAGGAAGGCCCAAAAGTTTAGGTCTTTTGGAAAATAAAATTTAAAATCCTGAAAAGCTTTCTTCTTTGAAGTCCAGAAGCTTTGCTTTGATCACTGAACTGTCTGTCTTTTCTTAAAACAGCTTTGTCAAAAGCACACTTTTTGTATTTACTAAAGAGAAGCTAAGAAACTGTAAGTAGGAAGAAGGAATTATATGACTCAGTACTATTTCTAAAATACAAGGTAAAACCATGACATTTTAGTTACAATCATAGATAAAATGTGTAAAATGGAAAGAGCATAATGTCAGCAATGACATCAGTGCTCACTTCGAAGTAGTTGTTTTTGAGAAGAGCTGCACTTGTAAGAATGCCCCAAAATGCAGAAAATGGTCAATCAATAACAGCGGAAGCACAGAGGATATGACAGTGTGCTCTTACACAGCCTGAAGGGACTGCATGTCTCTGGTGTCAACATCTCTCCCAGGTCATGGTTTTCCTGATGGCTAAGAGGGATGGAGGAAGCAAGAAGGAGCATCGGCTGCATGCAGCAGGCATTGCCTGCTGTGATGCTTGGCTCAGGTTACTTCTTTTCCACGTGAGTATACCACTTACATTGGAAAATATTTTCCCCTCAGTTTTTAACCATGGTCAAGCTTCTACCAGTAAACTTCTTCTACAGAATTTCTGAGGAAATTAAACAGAAAAGCAATAGTTTAAAAGCAATTATTTCACTTTCTGAAGCTTCCCAAAAGTCCACCAGCTTACATAGAAGTCTCTTGCTCTGAAATGAGATCCTGCCTGGTTGTTATTTGCCTAAAGAGTGAGCTAGGCTTGTCCATGCTTCAGAAAGGGGGCCTTGGCAGTTTAAGAGATGAGCAGTTGGGGGAGATATCTTTATTACCTGGGCAAGCACACCAAGGCCTCCCTCCCACAGGTATTTGCACTCTTTAAGAAATCCCAGTCTTAGAACTTTCAAAATCAGTAAAGGAAAAAGTATGACATTCACTGGGCCCTCATTCATAGTTTCTGAATAATTTTCTACCTTAGACAGTCTGCCTGTGGATTTGGCATCCTAGCTGTGCCTTTGCTGGGTACTGCATTGCCTGCTCTCAACGTGTGATTCTCTATAGGTACCTTAAAAACTTACATACACACAGCACCTGTATGGAGGACAGTACACACTTACACATATACATTTTTACTACATTTGTAACCCTTAACAGATATATAAAAGTATATTTAGTGTAAAAAGTATATAATTTATATATTATATATATGAAAATGTATATAAACTCACAACTGTTCACTAAAGCATGCACAGACATGCTGCTGTCAACTCCAACTCAGCAGTCTTCTAGCCTGGGAAATATCCAGCTTTTTCACAAGGGTCTTTTTACAATTGTTTTCTTTTTTTTTTGTTTTTTTTTTTTAATCTTCAACCATCCCCAGAGCTGTGAAAAAGCAGTGACATTTTTTCATTCGGTTTAGGGTTTTTTTTTTGATGTAGAGAAGTGTATTTTCCTTTTCCCTTATACTCAGAAGAGGGTTTTACCTCACATTTCCAAAAAAAGTTGTAGCTGAAAGCAGAGACCAAATGTGGAAATTTTTAACCTGAAGTGTAAAAGCCTGAGCAACAGATTTAGGTGGGTGACTGAGAAGAGTGGGCTACAGTGGAAATTATTGTGCAACATTAACAGGGACATGTAGGGGGATACCGTTCCTGTAATAGACTGGCTTGATAATCAGAATATGTAACGGGGTATGCTGTACCTTTCCAGCATGTAGCAAGAAACTAACTTCCGCTGGAAGGTAACCAGAGGCCATATTTTAACATGGTGGTTCCTGGTTGTCCTTGTCTTAATTCCTTTTTTTTTTCTCTTCAAAAGAATGAGCAGTTTGATGTCACTTTCTCTCAGCCACAGAATCACAGAATCTTTTGATTTGAAAAATAACTTTAAGATCAAGTCCAACCACTAACCTAATATTGCTGAGTCCACTACTAAATTATGTCCCTAAGAACCCCATCTACATATCTTTTAAATACCTCTAGGGATGATGATTTCAACACTTCCCTGAGCAGCCTGTTCCAGTGCTTGAAAAACTTTCAGCGAAAAAGATTTCCTAATATTCAATCTAAATCTCCCCTTTTACAGCTTGAGGATGTTACCTCTTGTCCTGTCACTCTTGGGAAAAGCCAAAAAAACCACACCTCACAGCAACCTTGTTCCGAGTTGTTGCAGAGAGCCATAAGATCTTCCCCCAGAGAGTTCTCCAGATTAAACAGCTAGAGTTCCCTCAGCTGTACCTCATCAGACTTGTGCTCCAGACCTTCACCAGCTTTGTGGCCCTTTTCTGGATCTGCTCCAGTACATCCATGGTTTCCTTGTGCTGAGGGGCCCAGAAACGAACATGAAATTCAAGGTGCAGCCTCAGCAGTGCTCAGTA
>JASSUY010050199.1:0-26647 GCA_032466535.1 Forpus xanthops | reverse complement strand
TCCTTCCCATTTCCCCGGGACTGGGGAAGAAAGAGGGGGGAGTGTGCAGAACTGTTTGAGGGGGGCCTCAAACCATGCTGAAAGACAGACTGTAATTTCATAGACTTGCAGTAATGGTATGAGGCACAGGTACTTTTAAAGGCTGAAAAGAAGTTGTTGGAAAAGATATATAAAATCTTAAAAAAACTTAACAGCCATAAAACAAGTAATTTCAGTGCCTTACCCTTCATTATGACTTAAAAATAATGCCTGCTTTGGCATTTTATGGATGACCTAAATAAAACAACATACATTAAGAAACCCTGTTATTGCATATATCTGTTTTGCTAAAAATAATTATTGACTGCAAAACCTGCTGTGCAAAAGTTTATGATAAAAGGAGAACTAAGTAAATAAACAGCAAATAAAGGATTATCCATGTTTGCAAAGAGTATTTCTTAGCGGGAATTATAAACATGCACCTTGATATTAAACAGGGTAGATTCATAGGAAGTTAAAAGTAAACATCCAATACTGTTACCTTAGCAGCTCTGTTAAGGATTTAGCTGGGCAAATATTTAAGGTTAGCTATAAACAGAAACAAGACACAATATTCTCATCCAGACACACTTCAGCAGTAATCAGGCTTCAAACTTTTTTTTAATAATAGTTGTTTTCTAACTTACACAGTTATCTGTTATTCTCTCCTTTCGAGCTCAAATTACTTTAAAGCTTAAACTTTCAAAGAATAGCAAATATACACATTATTTTAATTTAGAGAAGCATTTAACTTTTAGATGTTTACTCAAGCTGAAATCTACTCTGAAATAGGACAATTTTGCAAAACGTAACCATCCTGCAATATTATTTCACAGCACTCTATGAAATTTGACACAACACACAAGATCTGGTCCTTATTCTCCCCCACTTTGTCATGTTCTCCTGTTTTCTTAACAACTTGATGAATAAAATTGATAAGTGGCCATCGACTGAGCCTCAGAACAGATTGATTGTTCTCAAGACATTTCAGAAATGTCCCTTACCATAATATCCTGAACTTGTGTTTTGCAATTCCATTTCCATATCATTAAATGAAGTTGCTTTGTAAGATGATCAGATATTAGTGTATATTTTTTGCAAAAAAAAAAAAAATCTGTAAACATTAAATGCTCTCAAATGCCTGAAGATCAAGACAATGAAAATATTTTCAGTTATCAAGATCACTTGAAAGTGAAAAGCTATATTATTGCAATTATTTCAGTTTAGCACTGCTTGTCATAGGAATAATAATTAAGAGAGTTAAAAAAAAAAAAAGGGGGGGCTAGAATGTTATAAAGGGCTTGAACATTATTTGAAATTAAAGTCTTAGACAGGGTGGTCTCATGTTTTCAAATATGGCAATTTCAACTTTATTTTAGATACATGCATATTCTAAACATATAAACATTCCACCCATTTAATATGTATAATGCAATTTGTCATTAAAAACATTCAATTCTACATCAAGTTTAAACACTTGCCATTTTTCATTGGGCAGATATTTCAATTTTTTCTCTTAATGAATCAGTCAATACATTTACAAAGAAACAGGATTTCACAGCAAACACTATTATTCTAAAGTGTTCTACAGTCAATTACAGCCTTGGAATATTCTTTTCAGACTTGAGTATTTGTTCTTCCTATTTCCTCATCTGTTTGACTTTACAGATGGTTGATATGGATTATGTTATATTATATTAAATTATATATATTTCATTTACTGCATTACATTATAGAATCATAGAATCATAGAATAGTTAGGGTTGGAAAGGACCTTAAGATCATGGAGTTCCAACCACCCTGCTCTAGGCAGGGACACCTCACACTAAACCATGCCACCCAAGGCTATGTCCAACCTGGCCTTGAACACTGCCAGTGATGGAGCATTCACAATTTCCCTGGGCAGCCCATTCCAGTGTCTCACCACACCCACAGTAAAGAATTTCTTCCTCAGACCCAGTTTAAACTTTCCCTGTTCAAGTTTCAACCCGTTATCCCTTGTCCTCTCATTACTGTCCCTCATGAAGAGTTCCTCCTCAGCGTTCCTATAGGCCCCCTTCAGATACTGGAAGGCTGCTATAAGGTCTCCAAGCAGCCTTCTCCAAGCTAAACAGCCCCAACTTTCTCATCCTATCTTCATAGGGGAGGTGCTCCAGTTCCCTGATCATCCTCGTGACCCTCCTCTGGACTTGTTCCAACAGTTCCATGTACTTTCTATACTGAAGACACCAGAACTGCACACAACACTCCAAGTGAGGTCTCATGAGAGCAGAGAAGAGGGGCAGGATCACCTCTTTCGAACTGCCGGTCACGATCCTTTTCAGGCTGGAATACATTGCATTATATAGTGTATTTTGGCTCATGATGTTTGAGACGCTGTTACATTGTTAACACTGTGATACATTGTTACAGTTCTGCATTGTGTTTGCTACATGAGTTTATTATATTGTTACAGAGATCTTGCTACATGGTTACATTGAGTTAGCTGTAGTTGCACTGTTCACTTGTTTCACTGTATTTGTTACGTTGTTGCATTGAGTTGGGGATATCACTTCTTACATCTTATTTCTGTTATAGACATAAGTGAACCAGAAATAGGAAACTAGAATATAATAGAATAAGTGAGTAGAACTATAGAAAATTATTTCTATTATTAATATTATATATAATATATAAATAAAAAAAATAAAAATAGTAGAGATATCTGAAATCCATATGCTAGGCTGTTCTTTACAAAGAGGAACAATTTGTCTCTTACATACAGGGATCAAATAAGATAACAAAACCTGCAAAAATTTACATAATGCTGTATACTGTATCGTATAATATAGTACCCAATAATGATACACAGTCCAATGCCTGTAACAAAATAATACAATACCACTTTCAGAATATATAATTTGCCTTTTCTAATATCTTCTAACTCGAACACTTGCTGCTATTCTCTAAAATGTTCAGAAAGCAAAATATATCTCCCTTGGTCTGTTTTACTAAGGAAGAAATTCTCAAACTCTTTGTTTTCTATATTAATTCAGATAAATTGCTTCTGTGATGCTTCTGGTACTGGGGTTGGCTCTTCAGCAAATCAACTTTATTATAACACATTTTATTGAATTTCACAATTTTTTTTTTTTTTTAATGAGTTAACTACAACCGATCAAGATTGTGTTGTTATTCAGATAAGGATAATTAAATTATGTGTTTGATTTAAAGAGATTATTGCAGTGAGAAACTACTATCAATAAATAATTGTTACACATGGAAATCCAAATTTTTTAATTGTAAAAAAATTTAAAATCTCAGAGATTGGTATTTCTAAAAGACTGCTAACTACTTTGTATATAAAATTCACAAATACAGGTATCCAGTTTTTGGTTTTTTTTTTTTTTTTAATTCATATGGTTGCTATCATATCAGATATTCACAGAATCACAGAATAGTTAGGGTTGGAAAGGACCTTAAGATCATCTAGTTCCAATACCCTGCCATGGGCAGGGATGCCTCACACTAGACCATGTCACCCAAGGCTCTGATTTATATCACAACCTTTTCATATAAATATTTTACTGAATAGTATCTTCTTTTCCCTCCCAGAATATCATTAGGCACAGAGTACCACATCTGAACCCCAAGCCTCAGAGTTGAGCCATAAAAAAGCTGTTCAGATGTCCAAGCCCAAAGAGTTGTGTTAAACTGAATTAAGTCCAGTTGGCAACTGGTCACAAGTAGTGCTTCACTGTGCATGGTGCTAGGGCTGGTGTTATAAGATATCTATCAACCCAATCCTCCAGCTACTGCTTTAGCATTTTACAGTCTCCCACTGGCCCACTGTCACATCTAACAGTATCATGTACATGTTTCAGCTATCCTAATAGAAGTCAGATGACACAAGATACCTATCTGGGAGCAACTGTTTTAGTTCAGATGAGTTTTTTCAGTCACTATGTCATGGAGAACTATTTGCATGCCTAAACACCATTGGGGCATTCACCTGACATAAGATTTCTATGTTTATGTACTGTGGAAAATAGCACGTGGCTATAAGCTGCCACTTCCAGAGGCTGCAGAGATTGCAGGTATCCTGTAAGGTCTCTGCCATACCTACTCTCCCTGTGCAGATATGCATACAGCTAAGGTGTTTTAAATGGGATTAGGTACCTGTGGGTAAGCAACTTAATCTTTTTTTTTTTTTTTTTCCTGTCTTCTGAGATTTCAAATTTTCCTTAGCCTTCACTGACTTCTTTGACTGCCAGGGATTTTAGGCATGCTCTGTCCCTACACACATAAAGGAGATCTTAAAATATTGACAGAATCTTATCTTTGCCTATCAGTAGAGTGAAAATGCTGCTATAGATTTAGGCTAACTGAGATGATTATCAGTTCCTGTATTTTTGTACTCTACTTTAGTCAATATAGAAGTCCCTCCGTTTTCATAAGAACGGCTACCCTAGTATGTATAAAGCAGCTGTCATATACAAGACAGTTGATTATCAATTCAATTTACTTCATATTCATTAAAACAGAACATTGACCACTTAATTACACAAGAAGTCACAATGAAAAGAACAATAAAACTTCTCCTTAAAATAGTATTAGCTATAACAATAATATTTGTTACCATAAAGATATAAGTCCTTTTTTGACACATTTAAGAAATTTATCTCATCAATAATTGAGACAACTACATCCTTGTAAAATATAATTTATTTCCAACTGAAATAATATAATCACATCACCAAACTCTTTGGAAATCAATGGTTTCTAAGAAATACTTGTACATTAGTAAAGACAAGGATGCAATCAAAATCAGAATATGGACATTGAACTGATCCATTTCATCAGGCTTGCATATCTTTCTGGTCGTATATTTAGATAATGCATTCGGTTTTTCTGTTCCCATTCAAGATTCCTTCTAACAGTGTTGAGTTTTAACTAAGAAGGATAAAGATCTTAATCAATTGGACCCTGTGTACCTTTTTCTAAGAAAATGAAAACAATTGAAAGCACAGGAAATTTTTCCATCTGTGCATCAGAAAAAGTAGAGGTCAACACCAGTGATGACCTTTAACAGAGATGAGTGGTTTCCAGTACGACACCGTAAGAGTGAAACCAACTGCATATGCAAAATTTTAGCTTGTCTCTTGTGCCTTTTCTGTTGACAAGATATATTCAGTTGTTCTTAAGCAGATTGGTTCTTAAGAGTTTCCTCTCCAGAGTAAGGCTGCAATGAAAATTAAGAAGTAGGTATTGTTGCAAATACAAAGCCCATCAATGTATCCATGTTTTTCAAGCCAAAAATAATTTTCTTGCACACTGTCTCTCTTAATTACAAGTACAAAAGTACAAACTATAAAATTACAATTTAAGTACAAAAGTGCAAATTATAAAAAAAAAAAGAAAAATAAATAAATAAATAAAAAGCCCAATAATGAGCATTTGTGACTAAAAAAGAATCATTGATATGCTGCAAATAACAGTTTGCAATCATATTAAAATACTATCAATAATACAGGATCAGAGGGTTGCCAGTACACAGCAAGACTGCAAACCGATCAATGCTAGCATTATTTGAATCTGATCCTCAGTAATTCATCTACATATTTTCTTGAATAGAAGAAGCATTTTATAATTTGGATCAAGCACAAGTGAACAATCAGCTGTGCTTGGCATAATTTTATTGTGGAGGGTTATTTTGTTCATCTCAATGCATATTGATCAAAGTTACAGAGGTAAATATAATTCTGGAAGAGGACATCAGGAGTGCTGCTCCTCAACAAAAAAAAAAATCTTACCTTGATTTTTTAAAAATTATTTTGAGAGAGGAAAATACTATCAGGCTGCAAAAAAATATTTCAATAATCAGTTATCTTGTTAAACTAAATTGGTATTACTTCCAGTTGTTAAGCTCCAAACATTTATACTTAATGAAATGTTATCTACTCTACATTTACTGCAGTGTTAAAATGCAGACTTACCAGTTACACAATGAATCCTTACAATGCTTTATACCTACATTAACTTGTTGGTATTCATAATTGTTTCCATTGTAAATGTGAAAAATCTAACAAATCTACTCCCCACATAGGGAGTTAGATAGTGTATAAATAATTTCTGAACTTTCTCATAATAAAGGAAACTATTAGAGCTTCCAGTGTGAAAATTCATACCTGCCTTGTCTGAATGTCCTTTCAGTTGCTTTTTTGCCTTTTTATTTTACAAATATCCACGCAATCTTTTTTAATGGCTCTGTGGATCTGCATTACTATGTAGGTATAATATATCATAAAAATACTTAAGGAACAATGAGTATCTGAGCTCTTTCCTGCTCAAAAGCTGGAAAAAACATATGAAATCTATTAGGTATGTAACTTTATGGCTCCTGGTAAGAATAAGGGCAAAGGTGGGTTTACTTTCCATGAAATAACTGCCAACAGTCCTGCATAGAGATAAGTCAGGAAACAGACACAGCCTGTGCACTTTACTCCTGGACTTAAATTGTCTGACAAATTTGGGTCTTAGGGATTAATATTCCCTTAATGTTATCAGAAAAGGATGTTTTGGATTGTTTTTTATCTTTCTTTTATGGCACAGAGCATTTTCCAGGAATTTCACTTTTAAATTGCTAGGAACCTAGGACAATTGTGATGGTTCTGTCTTAGTATGACCTTGCAATTTTGAATATTTTTTTAATACATTTTTAGTATATTTTTAGTATATTTTTTATATTACTGAGATTTAGGGAGTACCTTGTGGCTTTCCACATTATGGTATATGAATCAGATGCTCTGGGAAGTTTTCTGAAAAACAAAAGTGTCTTTTAAGTAGTTACAGAGATAGTACTACTGGAAATAATAACAATATGGAAATTTTACTGCACCATTGTATTTCAGAAATTATAACAAAGATCTCATATTTCTGAATTTCTTTCCTGGAAAGTTAAACTAAAACCAAGATCATAGTATTGTTTGTTGTTTCTACCAAATAAGAATACTCTAAAAAGCTAAGAAAACAATTTATTGAAGCAATTTAGTCAGAAGAACTTGAAAGCAGAGAGTACTCAAAATTTGTATCACTCACAGTTGCAAAAATTTTCTTGTTTCCTAAGGGGGTACATAAGTACTTGTATTGAAGTAGCTTGGAGAAAAGATCTGTAAATTTCACAGGAAAATAACCAGCAAACTGGTGGTTCACAGAAACCCCTCAAAGAATGGGAAGTTGCTGATCATCAAGGAAAAATGTCTGAGTGATTAATGAGTTACATATATCAAGTTTAACTTTATAAAGTAAATTTTAATAAACAAAATATTTAGTGTTCTTTCATACAAAAGAAAACAAAGGCAGACATATGAGTAGTGATTGTACCTAGGATATGGCTCAGAATGCAATACCTCAGGGAAAATTAGAACTGAAAACTGGTGATTTAATGAAAAATATTTAGAATTTCTGTATCAGCTCTCTCTCAGAATGTTAAATGAATTTGCATATGCTGTCATCAACCCAGTGACAAAGGCTTTTAATAAAAAATATTAGTTCATGGTAGATACCATTTCACTTGAAAAGTAGCAAGTATAATACTAATATGAAGAAGAGGAGCAAAAAATTATTATTTTGACCTTGGCATTACACAGTATCAGTTTTAAAGAAAACAGCAATTAAAGATATAGCGACGTTACAACTAAATAATTTTTCCAAAGATAGATTCTACCAGAGTAATCTAATAGCTTTCTTGAGTCAAGAAAAATGTCTTTTTGATCATTTTAAGGTGACTAATAATAGTGGTTGGCTCAAAAATAAAAAAAATAAAAAAATAAAAAGAGTTTGCTAATGAAATATTCTAATTATATAGTGATGTGAGGTGCAGCTAATGCAGAAGATTAAAAAAGGATATGGAAAGATTTGAACGACCTTGAAAGATTCAGTAATAGATTGACTTTTAAAGGTGCATATGCAAGTTGAGGCAAAGGGTAATTTGTATTTGTTATGTGCTTACCATACACGGTATGTATACCATCACTTTTGTGTAGATCTTTTCACTCATGTATGTTATGAAGATAAATTATGAGTAGTATGTGATTAAAAACAGGCTACTAAAGTTCAAATTGGGAACCCACTGCATTGAAAGTGGCTGAAGAACTTATTGAATAAGTTGACGTCTTTGGAAAGGTATCAGTTTTGTATGCCCTACCAAACACTAATTCAAAACCAGAACAAGAAAAAATGCCAAGTCAAACTCTATTAAATCCCCCAGACAAAAATTCATAGTAAAATAAAAAATAGAAAAGGTACTAATAATTAAAAAAAAAAAAAAATAGTTTCTCAGAAATAAATAAATAAATCCAGCATTACTTTAGGTTGCCCTTCCAGGAGAAAAGAGTAAAATCTTCAGTTGCAATTAATATGTTGATTTCTCTGTTTCTGGAGGTCATAAATGAAAAATAAGTTGATGAATTATTTCAGCAGCATAGGAAGTCCTTTATTTCTAAAATTTCTTGACATGTGAAGTAGAATACTGATGTACATCTAAGAATTGCATCAGTGCTGTTACATATATCATGCATATATCAGTCTGAAGAAAAACTAGAAAATTCACAAATTCTGTTTTCAGTGAATCAGCATTAATTCACATTATTTTTATTATGTTTTGAATCTTTCAGTCTTTGATGCCTGCATAGAATGTTCCAGCATATTCCTGGGATCAAAGTTAGATTATGGACATAAACTTATATGGCTTATCCTGATTACCTTTTTGAAGTATTGATCCATTAATTTTCTTGCAGTCCTCTGGAGCTTTGCTAGTGTTCCAAGACTTATTGAAAAATCAATGTCAATTGTCTAGAGAGCTCTGCAGCCACCTTTTTCAAAATTATTTTATGCAAGGCATTTTAAAACATCTACTTCTAATAGCTGCTAAAAACCTCCAGAGTTATTGTGTGAGTGTGAGGTATTTCATCCTGATCATCATTTGATGTGAATATACCATCTTGACTTTTTCTAAATACAGGAAGTCACCATGAGTGTATTTTTACCTCTCTGCATTGTTATTGGCATATTATTTTTTTTTTTTTTCATATATTGCTAGTTAAATATCAGCACTAGGATTCCTTTTGCAGTTGTTATTTTATTGTGGACAGTTCCCACTTTCTGATTTACACTCATTATGAAATTCAATTTTATCTGGATCTTAGTAATTAAAGTACTTATTTGTGTATGAATTTTAAAAAAAATCAGCAACTTCTCTAAATTTAGACTGTTTAGCCAAAAAGTACAGAGCAACTTGTCATAGCTGCAGTGCTGTTGTTGTCATGGGTTCAGCAGCAGCAGTCATTTTTCTTTAAGCAGTAGCTGGTGCAGCACTGTGGTTTGGATTTTTGGCTTAGGAACAGTGCTGATAACACCAGTGTTTATAGTTATTGCTTGGAGTGTTTAGGCTGGCCAAGGACTTTCTGAGTTTCATGCTCTGCTAGGGAGGAGGGGAGCCTGGAAGAAGCCGGGCGGAAGCAGAGACAGGGCACCTGACCCAAACTGACAAAGGAGGTATTCCATACCATAGCACGTCATGTCCAGGAGGTAGAGACGGAGGAGGGAGACCCGAAGAAGATGGTGGTGCAGGGGGTGTGTGTACAGCATGGCCGGGATTTGGTATGAAGTGATGGGGTGCACTGTGTAGTCGAGCTTGGTATCAGGTAATGGGGGGGGCACTGCGTGTCGTGGCTGGATATTAGGAGAAGATCTGTTGTATTCTCTTTCCTTGTGTTTTTCTCTTGTATTATTACTGGTGGTGGTAGTGGTGATTTGTGTTATGCTTTGGTTGCTGGGCTGTTCTTGTCCCAGCCTGTGGGAGTTGCATTCTTTTGATTCTCCTTCCCATTTCCCCAGGACTGGGGAAGAAAGAGGGGGAAGTGCAGAGAACTGTTTGAGGGGCCTCAAACCACGACAGACTATTATGAAATATTTTTTTTCTTATATTTGTTTTGGTTTTGTGTTCAGGGAATAATATCTTCACATCTCCAATCTAATAAAAATATTCCTTTCCCTTTTACGTATGTTTTAGTTAGCTAAGTTATGCTTCTCTGAGAAATTCCATTAGATCAGCATTTCTCCATTCTGTCCCCTGTACCTAAGGAAAATTTTCTTTCTCCCATGTTGGCAAGTAACCCCTTTTCAGTAGGTCATATAGGCCTCCTAATTCTTTACAATAATTATAATAGTGCCAGCTGTTTTCCTGAGACACCTGGTACAATAGAATCATTATAAATACTTAGAAACATCTTACAGATTCTTAAGGGAATGTTCTTACACTCTTAACAGACACCCTATGAAAGATTTATTTGAACCAGCTTCATTATTAATGTATACTTAGAAGCTGATTTATCTCATCCTAAAACAAATATTTAAATTAGGTCAGATGACTTATACCTGAAGAGTGTCCAATCCTTTCTACTTTGAGAATAGCCTTGGGTGAATATTTATGCAGCTAAACAGGTGAAACTTACTGTTCCTTGACCATTTTCCTCACTAACAATGTGTCCTGGGCTCAGCTGTAGCAGTTTTCTCCTGACTAGCTGCTGCAGGGCTGTGTTTTCTACTTCAGTCTGAGAACAATGCTGATAGCATGCTGAAGTTTAGTTGTTGCTAAGTAATGCTTACTCTGATCAAAGACTTTTTTCAGTGTCATGCTATATCAGTGGGGAGGGCCACAGGAAGCTGGGAGGAAGCAGAGACAGGACATCTGACCCAAACTAACTAAAGGGGTGTTCCATACCACAGGACGTCGTGCCCAGGATATGAACTGTGGGGAGTTTACCCAGAAAGCCCATATCGCTGCTTGGGTTGGGCTGAGTATTGGTCAGCGAGTGGTGAGCAATTGTATTCTCACCCCTTGTTATTTCCCTTATCATTATTATTATTAGTGGTAGTAGTAGCAGATTTGTATTATACCTTAGTTACCGGACTGTTCTTACCTCAACCCATGGGATTTACATTCTTTCGATTCTCTTCCCCATCCCTCCGGGTGTTGGGGAGGAGAAAAAGGCAGGGGAAGAGAGCAAGTAGCTGCGTGGTCCTGAGTTACTGGCTGGACTTAAACCGTGACACAGTGCTACTACTGTAAAGTTTTTCAAAAGCAGGTTTAAATTCTGTTATAATATAACCCTATTGTAAGCAAAATTCATAATACATTCATTACTTTTTATTATCAGCATCTTTCATAACTTGTTAATAGTTTGGGTCTTGACTATCACAGATGCTCTATCTAAAGATGCTCTGAAAATTTTGGTTTTAGCTTTTACAGTGCTCTTTGAGATAAGGTTGTTATTTTGTTAAATAAAATCACTTTAGAGAAGTACCTCACAGAAAAGTTATGAAGTCATCTTTACTGACATATGCAATGATATTCAGATTAATTTCTAGTGACTGATGCCTGGAAAAACATGGCTGAGACTTGCAATCATGAAACTGAGCTTTCTTCAGCTATACTTCCATCTCCAGTACCATTTTGAATTATATTTTCTATAATCTGATTTACCTAATAGCTTTCTAAACCTTAGAGTTTATTCCTGAGTTCAGTAATGCCAAAAGTAAGAAGATAACTGTAAATTAATTATAATTTCAGGTTTGCAATTTTGTTAGCTTGCCCATGGTTTCTTCATTGATTGCTTATTAATTTCTGCTGATTTTTTTTTTTTGATGGGTTTTGTTTTGTTTTGTTGGTTTTTTTTTTTTTTTTTATTCCCTACAATTTGAGCAATTTGTATCAATAATAAGATCATATTTAACATGGGTTCTTCAATTAATTTATAGCTATTGCCATCTGGTTTAGATTATTTTGGTCATTTCTTAACCAGGAGGGAAATAACTTCTGTTTCAGTCTTTAGAAGATTTTTAATGACCCTCTTTCATTCTTCTCTCTGTATATTGCAATAATTAGAATCTACGTTTTGCCTCCTGCATGACATTTCATCTATATGTGAGATCTTTGTGCTTTTCCCAACAGTATCTACTGATTTAATGTAAAAATTACAAATAACGTCACAACCCAATGCATTTATAATTAAACATAATTTTTACCTATTTTGCAGAAAAAATGACAAAATAAAATTCACTAATATAAATGACATAATTTTTTAAGACTATTTTGCTGTTTTCTAGTTTGATGTCCATAATAGAGTTTATTTTTGTATCATTTTATGATTTGTTAGAACATCACTAAACATTGTTGATTCTCAGATTAGGGTAAAATTAGATTAACATTTCTTAATATTGCCATGTTGGTGGGGGGCTTTCCCTAGAAAATAATACTTAGGCTATTAAATTAAATATTTAGTAATTGACTGAATTATCAAAGTAAAATTATTAAGCATCAGTAACAGCCTTTATGACTAGAAAGAAAGAACCTCTCTTATAATATTCTTGCTAGCATTTTTTCTTCATTATAATCCCATTCTTCATTATAATCTCTGCCCTGACAAAATAAAAACCAGATACATATTGAAAAAATTATGTTGGGAAAACTTCTAAACACACATTTCTCAGACACTCCACCTTTTTTTATTCCAGAAGACTTTTGAAATTTTTGGTTTAAAGACGTATATGGTAAATCATCCATCAGTGCAACTCTTATCACTATTTCACTGGAATCATCAATTAATTTCACTTTCAATAATTCCGATCTTAATAACATTAAATTCATAACAACTTTAAAAGTGTTGTATCAAAATCTTTTATGCAAGAAGGACTTACACTAGCCTCTGAACAAACTGATATAGATTTCTTAAATAAGTTTTCATTCCATAAACATGTGCATATTAAGGCTTCATATTGTTTCATCAAATTGAGAAAAGAAGCAATTGCTTCCACCTTTCAAAGACTTGTACTATCTCTGCTGTGTCAACTGAAAAAAAGAAACATCAACTACATTCAAGAACCTTTCTTATTTTGACTTGTAGTACCACAGCTGCTGCAAGTAATAGGTCAATAGCACAATTATGATTTGATAAGTGTTTATTAGAAACTATTGTTTAAGTACTATTAGTTTTGATGTGTTATTGATGTTTTTTTCTCTTTGACTACTGACTAGTTCCCAAGATAGATTATAAGAACTGATTTAAGGAAACTTTATTGCAGTCCTGTCAATCATGTTCTGACAATGCATTCTATCATTAATTAGCTTATCTGCTCCTTTCTGCAAGTACTTTTGAAATTCTTTTCAATATATCCATATTCTGAGGAAACATCATGACTCTCATCTACTAGGATATCCACAAGACAAAGAATCCTCCATTTTAAGATAATATCCTGTTTATCTTTGTACAGTAAAAGTTTTCCTTTCACATTCTTGAAGAAAAATTTCATGAAACTTTCTTTTCTACATAAAACAAAATTCAAATCTTACTCTCGCTTTACTCCAAGAATTGCAATTTATCTTATTACAACAGCATTCTTTAAAACATGTTAATTTTCCATAGTAAAGCAAATCCATTATTGTTATGAGTGCATTTCATCCTAAATCAATTCCTTCTCTAAGTAGGCACTAATTTGAATGAACTGAATGTCTGAACATTATGAACACCTAATTCTTTAAACATAAGGCTCTTGTAGGGATTATTGGTAATGATTATGTTAAGAATTTTTCCAGAGCAGGTTCTAGATCTAATATAATTTTTATTAGCAGTAGCCCTTCCCTTGTGGAGGGGAAAAAACCAATATTTTTTTCTTCTACTATAACTGCTTGAAGTCTTTTTCTCTTAAGCTCACATAAAAATAGGATTTTACTTTTTCTCATATAATCTCTCAGTACAGAGAGTCAGGAAAGCTGGAAAAAAAAATAATTCAGCCTATATTTAGCAGAGATTGAAAACACAGAAACATTGCTCTAAGGTAAGAAAGATTGAAATCACTGAAAAAAAAAAAAAATCTGTGCAATCCATTAAGAGGTAAGCTCTATATGATCTCTCCTCTCATGATGTTGGGGGTCATACATAAGCCAGTAACCTTTCTTATGATCTTAATATGTTCTTAATTTTTCTTCTTGGAAAGAATCTCCTGCACTTTGTAACTTTTCCCTTATGCCCAAGGTAAGGATTTTTTCAATTAATTACCACAATTATGTGACTATGTAGACAAGTAATTATTCTTATCAACAGGGTGGTGAGATATATCTTCAGGGAAATTACATGGTATCTTTTAATCTCTTCTTAGGAAGGTTTTTTCTAAATAAGCTGGTAATGCTGCTAATCATAAGGGTCACACTGACATTCATGTTAATATTCACATACGTTTCTTAAGTTAGGGTAAGAACATCAAACAGGTGAAAATTACGCTGATGGTGAACAGCTCCAATTCTATTGATCATTAGATTGCTCACAATTACAGAGCTGGTGAATCAGTATTAAACATTTCAAATATTTCACTGTGCCTTGTGCTGTATTTTGCTCTTAACACTGGAATTCAGTACACATGCCCCGCACTCCTTTCTCTCCCCCCTTTGACAAGGGGGCAGAATTGCTGCTATTTTCAAGCAATTTAGGGACATGAGAATAATTTGTGGTTTTAAAACATTGTTAACATTACTGTACATCACATAATCACCTGTGATGCACATATTGTGATCACTGTTTCCAATAATTAGAACATTATTCTGTGGTCACTTACATTCATCTTGTCCTTTGCTGAACAGTGTTTTGGTACTTTTTAGCATGACTTCACTTAGAATGTGATTTGTCTTGCTAGCATAATATCTCTATGTGTCACATTAAACTGTATGGATTATTTAACTTGTCATTGCAAATCATGGAAATTTTGGTGTTTAAATTTTGACAGGGATTTCCACTTCTCATCCCAATACTGTTCAGTGTGCCTCACTATGCACAGTGTCAGTATATGACTTTCCAAAGGCCTATTTTAATCAAACAGAAGAATTCAACATTTTTTTATTTCACACATTTTTTTTTGATTGCAAGAATAAAATTATTTTTATTGTGTTTGTTTCAGGTGTCAGTTACTGCTGATTTGCTGGTCATCACGGTGTTTATAAATCTCTCTGGAGGGAAAGTTTCTTATACTCAAAGCCGCTTTGTTTGTTCTTCCTGACCTAAAGTGCAGAAGTTGCTGAGTTGTTGTCCTGGGTTCAGCAGTAGCAGTCATATTTCTCCTTCTTAGTAGCTGGTACAGCGCTGTGGTTTTGACTTTTGGCCTGGAAAAAACACTGATAACTCCTGTGTTTTTAGCTGCTGCACAGTAATGTTTACTCTGACCAAGGACTTTCTGAGCCTCATGCTCTGCCAGGGAGCAGATGAAGCCAGGAGGAAGCAGACAGGACATCTGACCCAAACTAACCAAAGAGGTAGTCCATACCATCTCATGCCCGCTGTACAGACTGGGAGGAGTTACCCAGAAGGGCTAGATCACTGCTCGGGTTCGCCAGGGTATCAGTCTGTGGGTGATGAGCAGTTATATTCTCTTCCCTTATTATTTTCCTTATCATTATTATTATTGGTGGTAGCAGTAGTGGTTTTGTGTTATACCTTAGTTACTGGACTGTTTTTATCTCAACCCGTGGGAGTTACATTCTTTTGATTCTTCTCCCTGTCCCTCCAGGAGCAGAGGGAGGAAGGAGGGGAGTGAGCTAAGGACTGTGTGGCTGATTTACGGCTGGGCTTAAGCCATGATGGTTGTGTACACAGCTATTTGTGTTGAGCTCTGAACAAACAGAAAGAGATCAACCATTCCCTCTACACCAAACAATAGGACAGATTATAATAATAGAATATTCAAAGACACAAAAATAAACAGGTCTGTCTGTTCTGATCTCACCAGCTCAGCTAGGTGACCAGCAAGTGAATGTCCAAACCATAACGCTTACTAGTTGAATTACTCCAGCTATGAAATCTATTAGAAGTTATTCAAAATTGCTATTGCACATTTTTTTTTTTTTTATTTTTCAAAATGAAAAGTATGTTGCATTATTTGCAATATCTGCTAGGACTTTTTTTTTTTTTTTTCCAAAAGTCTGTTAATTTCTTGAGTTAGCTGAAAGAAAGAAAGCATGAGTGATTTCAGCATTTTTGAAACACAGCGAATGGATTTAGTATTTCATTTTCTAAAGAAAAGAAAGAAGGGAAAACACTGGCCCTCTATTTTTAGTTGTCAAGTTTTCAAGATAAATCCTATAATTATTCAGAGCAAAACTTAAAAGAATGTTATATGAGTATTTCCCTCCCTCCACATTTCTGAGGAAAAAAAAAAAGGAAAAAGAAAAAAAGTGCTTGAATAAAATGACAATTTTAAATGTTAATTTTAGATGCCACCAATTTTTTGGGATATTTTGCTTCTTAAAAGTGCAATTAAGTGGAACAACTAACACTAAAAAAAAAAAAACAAAAAAAAAAATACTGAAACAACACAAACCCAAAAAAACAAAAAACCTACCAACCAACCAAAGAAAGAAAAAAAAAAAAACAAAACAAGAAAACGGACCCAAAAACCAAACACAAAGCCAAAGAAACAAAAGTACTAACACTAGAAATAAAGACTCTTTTCAAGTAAGGATCTGTAAACAGAAACCTTTTTGACCATCTGAGAAACTTTTGCCTAATCATACATGTTCTTATTACTGTGAACTGCAATATGGGACAAATAAAGAAAACTGTTTTGTAGAGAAAAAAAAAATGTAATAGCAACAAAATAGAGTGAAACAGAGTAGAAAGTCATTTGGGAAATGAATGTTTTTGTAAGTCTTCAAAGAAACGCTAGAAAAGACAGTCAGAAACAAGAAACAGCCATTCCACTATAGGAAACCCAGCTGAATATTCCAGTCAGATGGCTTGATAAAGTCTTGTTGCAGTCAAATAAACTGCAAGATCTAGACCTACAGAATATAACAAGTCTTTCATTCTCCATTTATTACTATTTTCTCCTGGTCTTTGAGAAATGTCCTTATTAAGTTCTATTGAAATCTTTCCTTTTCTCCCAGGCTCATTACTCAGTCTCTCACCCTGCACTCTATAAATCCTTAGTCTGGGACTTGCATTAATTTAACACTGAATCAGAATAAACATCAGGCATACAAATTTTCAACATGCTGGAACATTATCTATCTCCTAAGTGCTGTCTTTCAAAGTAGAAGCTAAATGATGTTTAACCAACTCCATGCAATTACAATGGGCATTAACTTATTTGACAGCATTTATAAGAGTAAGTCTTGACACTAAAAAGTGAATACTGGTGGGTAGTGCACAAATAATTCCTAGGGCTTACTTTTAAATATGATTATTGCAAATTAATGTTTGTTAATAGTCATGTTCTGTAGTGACTGGAGATTATTAAGTTCTTCTTGAAGTGGAATACAAGTAACTATTAAGTACTAAATGTTTGCCAGATACTGTTACGTATATTAGTGCTGAGAAGTAAGTCTGGACATTTCTAAAGAAGTATGGCAGGGATGGAGCAGCCCATACAGGGCTGTGCTTTATGTTTGTAGCTTTAAGTCTTGATAACATACCTGTAGTTTAGCTGTTGCTGAACAGCATTTGTACAGCATCAAGGCTTTCTCCATCTCCTCTCCCCCAAGCCAACAGGGATTTGCAAGAGGTTAGGAGATGACACAGCCAAGACAGCTGGCCCCAAATGGTCCAAGTCAAACAGTGCCATACTGTATATTATCATGCTCAGTAACAGAAGGAAAAGGAGGAAAGGTGGAATGCCTGTAGTGTTTATTTTCCCCAGCAATTGCTAGATGTACTGAGGTCCTACTTTCCTGGAAATGGCTGAATATTTGCTCTGCTGATGGGAAATAATGAATAAATTTTTCTTTTTGCTTTACTTGCGCACAGAGTCTTTGCTTTCTTTATTAAAATGTCATTATCTCTATCCATGAGCCTTTTTGCCTTCCTTCTGCTTTTCTCATCATCCCAAGGGACAGGTTAGTGAATGAGAGGCTAAGAAGTTATTTGGCTTCTGGCTGGTGTCAACTCACCACAGTGTCTGATAAATAAAGTTCTGTTACCCTGTATCATATAATGTACATACAGGTTTGAAGAAACCAGCCTCTGTGCTGCGACTGTTGCTTAGGCAAAATTTTCAAACCAGCCTTATCCGTACAACTCATGTTCAACAAAAATAAACTTCAAGGTAAATAAATCTTATTTTACAGTGTATTGACACGTGATAACTGTAGTATTCTCATCTAAAAGTTAAAATCCCACAAGAAACTCCTTATATTTCCACACGAAACTACATGAGAAGTAGATGCACAGCTTAACATCTGCTATAAGGAATGTATGGTGTGATCTTGGTCAATCAAGTTTTTGGCCAAAAGTGATTGGGAAAAGACATTTTCTCACCTCTCTAATGAGGATTATGATATAACTCATGAGTGTATCAAGTTATGGAAGTTCAAAGTAATTAGCAATATTTCACCAAATCAATTCCCTGAATAGGAGATTCCAGGGAATTAATTTAGCCCTATAGCCTCAATTAACCAATGCACCTAAGCACATGCTTCACACTCAGTAACTTGAATTATATTAGCTGTTCAAGTATTCTGACTGACTAGAATGTGACTAAATGTACATTTGAAGGGTTTGGTAAACTGATATCTCCCTAAGATCATGTAACAATTCATATTCCCTCCTGGCAAATGTACCAGAAATATAGCTTGATGTTTCAGTCACTTTTGAGAAAATTATATGACAGAATTTGAATGAATGTATTCTAAATAATTACCAATGACATTATTCAATCTCCGTATTTTCCACTCTTCTTCCACTAACAATTTCATACTTAAAATACAAAATTCAGCATTTTTCTGAGAGCCACACATATATCATCCACACTTTAATGAAAAAGTAGTTATAAAAAGTATATAAAGCATGTCTTTGTTTAGAAGACATCTTCCTATGCTTTTCTTGTGCTTTATTTGGGGTTTTAACTGTTTGGGTTTGGAGGTTTTATGTTTGTTTGTTGTTGTTGTGGGTTTCTTGCTTGGTTTGGTTTGCTTTTTTCCTGCTGGTAAAAATATGTACTTCACTGTCCTTGAAAGTACATAAAATACTAAATGGATTTTATTAAGTCAAATACTTGTTACCAACTGCCTATTTAGGTACATACTTTCCTTTTAAACATGCCTTCTCACCATTTGCTCTCCTCCTATCTGTTCCACAGCTCCAAGTTTTTTTATGTTTGTCTGTGGATCTTTTCCCTTAAATTTCCTCCCGTTTTTCATTGCCTTAGAGATAAAGACAAGTCTGCTCAACCTCATGTTTCTCTGATACCTTTTTTCATGTCTCACATAACTTTTCTCAGTAAGTTTACTCCAACTCCTGCAGGACTAGTATGGAGGCCTTTACATGTAGCTGCACAAATCCATCCACTGACTTATTCTACTGTCTAACAAAGAAAATGGCTAATGTAACTGTCTTTTGGAAGAAAAATATGTCTTTGACTCAAGGATTCTGACAGAGAACATAAGATCTTATGAGATCTCTCAGATCATGACAGAGAGTTTGGGGGGGGGGGGGAAGATTAATACTGAATCAATTTGAAATTCTTTCCTTGGACCTTTTTACCTGTGCTTAGTATCTGATTGAGTGTGCCAGAATTCTCCAAATTGGATTTCCCCATACTGGACTTGTTCTTCCACGTGTCACATACTTTTATCATCCTTTGTAGCTACACAAACTATTTCTCTTTGTTCTGATTTCATAATACTTATGTTTTAGAGTTTTTCTTAAAAAAAAAAAAAAAAGGAAAGTAAAAAAGCATAAAGCTTCACTGATATATTCTGAAGTCTGTAACAAATTCTAAAGTAAGAAATGAAAGACAAACTGAGCTGGATGTGGCTAGTTCTCAAAGGGACAGGAGACATGTTTTGGACATGTAGTATTTCTAAACATAATTTTTCTTATTTTGGGGAAAGGCAAGGTGACTTAAAGTGAGAAGCTAAAAAATCTATTGCAAAAACCCCAAACAACAACAGAAAAAAACAAAATACCCCTCTTCTCTTGCTAGCTAATAGCTCTGCCATGTGCTTATTGATAACTTCTTAAAAGATTAACCTAAGATTTTCATAGGGTTCCAAAAGTCAAAGTTAATTTTGAAAAGTCACAGTGGATCAGGGGGCAAATATTCATAACTGCATAATACACTGCAATATTAGGAGAGATACTAGGCTTTAGGAGTTCCAGTAATTTTAAATTAGTATTTACTCCAGCAGGTATTTCAATAATGTTAAGATAGCTGTCTAATATTTAATAAATTTTTATACCAACATTAATTTTATTTTAATTGATTAATGGATCAATGAAGCAAAAGTACCAGTTCATATAGAACATTAAAATGGTCAGCAGACCACAAAAAGTCTGGGGACTTGTTAACACTTTTCTGGGGACTACTGTCCTGTGTTCATCTGTAGTAGTTATTTTTCTCCTTTTCAGTAGCTGGTGCAGTGCTGTGGTTTTGACTTAAGCATAAGCAAAATGCTGATAACACACTGATGTTTTTAGTTGTTGCTAAGTAGTTCTTACCCTGATCAAGGACTTTTCAGTCTCTAATGCTCTGCCACTGAGGAGGAGAATAAGAAGCCAGGAGGAAGCAGAGACAGGACAGCTGACCCAAATTAACCAAAGAAGTATTCCATACCACAGCATGTCATACCCACTATACAAACTGCGGGCAGTTACCTGGGAGGGTTAGATCACTGCTCAGTCAGGCTGGGTATTGGTAGGCAGGTGGTGAGCAATTGTATTGTGCATCACTTGTGTTTACTGTTTCCTTTTCCACTTTGAGCTTTATATTCTCTTCTGTGCTGGGTTCAAGACACAACAACTCTCCCTGTTATTTCCCTAATCATTCTTATTATTGGTGCTAGCAATAATAATAGTTTTGTGTTATACCTTCGTTACTAGATTGTTGTTATCTCAACCCGTGGGATTTACACTCTTTTGATTCTCCTCCCCAACACTCCTGGAGCAGGGGAGAAGAAAGAGGGAAGTGAACAAGTGGCAGGGCTGTTCTGAGTTATTGGCTGAGCTTAAACCATGACAACTACAAGAGCAGGTATGACTAAGTTTATAAATGTTTTATAATAATTGATGAATGTAAGTTTTCTAAAGGCACCTCAGCTTTGATGGAAATGTTTTATTTGTTCATAGTTTCAAATGCAGAAAACTATTGCTGTGTTGCAAAGCTCATAGAAATCAGAATGTGTTTTCATAGTAAACCATTCTGACTTCACAATAGATGAATACTGAATGCGTTCATTGAATGAAACAATGCAATATTGCTGTTTAGTTTTTTTCTATAACGTGTTACTTGAAGAACTCCAGACCATGTCTTTCAACTCACTGTTTTTCCTTTAATACATGACACTAGAATCTCGCTGAAATAGTTTGTGCAATTTGAATATTATGTTTAGAAACTAATATGAGTTCCTTATAAAATTTTCCATATACTTCTGAGTTCAGTATAAAGTTTGATTGAAACAAAAGTGACTGATGATAACTTATGAAAATATCACAGAAAGTACAAAGCAAAAGTGTTCAGAAACTTAAAGTGAATATTTTTATTTCTTGGTCATATATTCAAAAATATATGAGAAAAAACATGGAAAGACAAAGGACTTTCTTCTGCCTTCCTTCAACTGTCTTAATAGTTGTGTTTGGTTATTTCTCACTGTCTAAGAGACCTGTATTGGGAACTGGGAGAAAAGGATGAGGAAACAAAGGTCTTTGCAATTGATAATATAGCCAGTCTAATTAAATGAGTACTCTGTCAAAGGTCATTGCGCATTGCTTTGAAGGGACCAGAAAAAAATAGAAATCAAGTAATAAGCACTCCTGCGATCAGAAGGTAGGAAATACGATGATCTTGCACATCTTAATCATTAAGAATCTAACATGCATACTGAAGAATGAAACTCCATATGCCCTGCAAAAATATTCTTTAAAATAATTATAAAAATATAACAGAAATGTAACCTTTTATTATTTTATTATAAACATAATAAATTCTGCATCACAGTTTGTGAAGTGAGAAATTTTAAGTTATCCTTATTTATGAGTGACTCAATTCAGTATCATAACACAGAATCAGTCTTTCTCCCTGCCATTGTCTTCTTCACTCCAACTTTGTCTTTCATTGCACTGTTTGCTGAGCAACTCTATGAAGTTAGTGGAAATATTTGCAATTTTTGCCTTGCTAAGCTTTACCCAAATCAAACTGGCAAAAATAACTGAAATACCTTGAGGAACAACCAAGGAAAATCTAGAACCTTTTCAAATTGGACAGGGAAAGCAAACTGAGAGCAATGAGAAAGCAGGACCACAACTGACTTCAATTAGATTGCTTTAGGATCTAATTTGGAAGCACAATCTGATTGAAGACATTGAGATGTTAAGGCATGCATTTTTATTTCAAAATTAGAACTAATTTCTTTCCCCATATGAAATAAATGTTATAGTTTTATTGGGAATAGAAGAACACTGTGTAATGTCTTCAGCTTATATAGGCATTGCCACTGTGAAAAAGAATAAACTTACTTATATATAAAATACATGTGTTAAAGCTGAGAAAGGGATCTTCAGAGTAATAATTTTGTAAGTAAAGGAAGGACAGACATATTGACTGTAACTAATAATAAAGGAAGATAAATGTTTTTAAAATGATGCATTCTTACATTATTTTTCTTTCTAAACTGCATCTATTTATGACGGGAATTAAAAGAATTAAAATATCAGAGGGGATTAGGGACAAAATTTTTCCTTCACTTAAGCTTTGCAACACACCAAAGAAAAGGATGTGATTTTAGAATAAAATATATTGCTAAAATAATTATTTATCTGAATCTGACAATTTTGTGAATAGCTTCAGCTGTTCTAAAACTGTGTTGTGTGCTATTCCAGGGAAACATCACCATGACAGGATTTTAGGAGCATTCTGTGATGTTCTCTTTCTGATTCTTTGCTGGGTTAGTAATGTAAACTGCAAACAAAGCTTTGGTTGTGGAGAATCACACTTGTGTTAGAGAAGAATAAAGTATTTCCTAGAGATTAGTGTCCAGGATCTGACATAATCAATGTCAATGAGAACTTCAACTAGAAGTACATGAACTTTGGTGGACAAGTTTCTTTTCCATTAACAACAAACTCCTCCATCCCTCTCTGACTCTTCTGATTTTGTTTGTCCTCTACTTCCATTTCTTCCTTCTCCTTTCTTCTTTCTATTCCAATTCCTGTGTCTTACTTACATGAAATACTGAGAATCCTTTTTCTGCAACTTCCATAATTATATTTTTTATTTTCATCTTTAGTGTCATCTCTATGGAGGAACAAATTAATTATGTGTAATATGCACTCTCAGCAGTTTAGGAATTGCATCTACAATATTTCAACTTAATAATCACCCTCCTCCTGCTCAGCAAGAAGAGTCAGGTGGGCGTCATACTTTATTCTGGACTAGGCCATAGCGTTCAGACACACATTTTGTATCAGATTATGCATCTGAGTGTACTGGGTATATACACATGTAAGAATTGCATGAGTTTTTTTCAGAACTATGCTATATTCTCACTCTTTCCAAAACCATTTCTGAGCTACTGTTTTTGATTTCCTTATTTATTGTTAAGAAGTTCTGAACATCAGTCCACCTCACAAGTGCGTCAAGGTCACTCTGGATGGCATTTATTCCCTCCAGTGTATCAACTGAACCACACAGCTTGGTGTAATCTGCAAACTTGCTGAGGGTACATTTAGTCCCACTGTCCATGTCACCAACAAAAATGATGAACAAGACCGGTCCCAACACCGATCCCCGAGGGACACCACGTGTTATTGGTCTCCAGGTGGACATTGAGCCATTGAGCCCAACTGCTTGTGTGCAGACAGACAGCCAGTTCTTTATCCATCGAATGGTCCACCTATCAAATTGATGTCTCTCCAACTTCGAGATAAGGATGTCATGTGAGACAGTGACAAACCTCTTGCAGAAGTCCAGGTAGATGACATCTACTGTTCTACCCCTGTCCATCATTTCCATAGCCCCATCATAGAAGGCCACCAAACTGCTCAGGCAGGATTTCCCTTTAGTGAAGCCATGCTGGCTGTCACCAACCACCCTGTTATATGCCTCAGCATGCCTTCCAGGACAATCCGCTCCAAGATTTTGCCAGGCACAGAGGTGAGGCTGACTGCTCTGTAGTTCCCCGGCTCATCCGTTTTCCCCTTCTTGAAAATAGGGATTATATTTCCCTTTTTCCTGTCATTGGGAACTTCATCTGACTGCAATGATTTTTCAAATGAGATGGACAGTGGCTTAGCAACTTCATTTGCCAGCTCCTTCAGGGCCTGCAGATGAATTTTATTAGGTCCCATGGACTTGTATATGTTCAGGTTCCTAAGATGGTCTCGAATCAGATCCTCTCTTACAGTGGGCCCAGGGTCTTCATTCTCACAATCACTCTATCTGCCTTCTGAGTCTTGGGTGGTGTGGTCAGAGCATTTGCCAGTGAAGACTGAGGTAAAGAAGTTGTTAAGATCCTCAGCTTTCTCCAAATCCAGGGTAGCCAGTTCTCTCAATAACTTCTGAAGAGGGCCCACGTTTTCCCTAGCCTTTTATTTGCAATGTTCCTATAGAATCCCCTCCTGTTATTTCTGACTTCTCTAGCCAAGTTTAATTCTAACTGGGCCTTAGTTTTTGTAACCTGGTCCCTAGCTTCCCGGATAACATCCCTGTATTCTTCCCAGGCCACTGTCCTTGCTTCCACTTTTTTAAGACTTTTTTTTCCCTTTGAATTTTCCTCAGCAGCTCCTTATCTATCCAAGGAAGTCTGTCCTTCTTGCTACACTTTCTTCTATTTTGCAAGCTCCTGAGCTTGCATCAGGTGATCCTTGAATATCAACCAACAGGCTTAAACCCCCATGCCCTCTAGGGCTATATCCCATGGAACCTTACTGAGCAGGTTCCTGAGGAGGCCAAAGTCTGCTCTCCTGAAGTCCAGGGAAGTTCACTTGCTGCACACTCTTCTCACTGTCCTGAGGATATTGAATTTGACCATCTCATGGTCGCTGCAATCATGGCTGCCCTGGAGCATCACACTTCCAACCAGCCCTACCCTGTTGGTGAGGATGAGGTCAAGTATGACACCTCTCCTCGTTGGCTCCTCTATTACTTGCAGAAGGATGTTATCTTCCACACAATTGAGGAACTTCCTGGATTGCTTGTGCTGGGTTGGACCATCCCTCCAATAGATATCAGGGTGGCTTAAGTGCCCCGTGAAAATGAGGGCCTGTGAGCATGAGGCTGTTCCTATCTGTCTATATAGCGCTTCATCCACAGTCCTATTGGTCATGCAGTCTGTAACAGATCCCCACAATATTGTTTCTAATTACTGTTCTCCCTTTGTCCCTGACCCTCAAACTCTCTGATTTCTCACCTGCCCCTAGACAGAATTCCATACTCTCCAGACTATCCCTAACATAAACAGCAACTCCCCCTCCCTGCATATCAGGCCTGTCTTTCCTAAAGAGCCTGTAACCTTCCACTCCAACACTCCAGTCATAGGAGCCATCCCACCACGTTTTTGTGATGTCTATGATATCATACCTCCATAGATGTGCACTCATCTCTAATTCCTCTTGTTTTTTCCCAGTGCTATGGGCATTTGTATAGAGGCATCTAATCTGAGCTCTGATTGAAGCTGGCTCATTGGCTGGAGCAGCTGGAATATCTTCACATTGCTCTGACCATTTACTATAGGTGCTGGCAAGTGACTGGGTGTGTTGGGATGTAATGATGCCCCCCTCCCCAAACACATCTAATTTCGAGCATCCTTGACCAGTCTGGCAAGCCTTCTACCAAAGTCACTCTTCTCTTCCTTTGTCAGAACAGCTCCACCAGCCCCCAGTAGACCTGTCCTACTAAATTGAGTCCCATGTTCAAGGTATCCAAACCCCTGACTATAGCACCACCCTTCTAACCATTTATTAACCTGGCTAATCCTCCTAGCTTTTTTAAGTTCTTCCCCTGTATCCTGGAGAATTGATGAAAAGAAAATCTGTGCTCCAGAGCCCCTAATCACCTCTCCCACAGCTCTGTAGTCCTTTATGTTCTCCAGGCTACTGCTATCTCTACCAGTAGCACCCACATGAATCACTAGAAATGGGTAATAGTGAGTGGGATGATTACTTATGTAACACATACCAGTAAGTTCCTTAACATAATTGAATTAATGCAGACTGCTGGCTGAGCTTAATAAAGTCCTTTAGAATTTCCATGTAACTTAGAGCTCTTTGAATTATGAACACAGTTCCATATAAAGCAGTGTACATGCTCTCAAGTGCATATTTTTTTTTTTCTTCTCACTGTGGATGAAAAAGATGAAACTTTATTGACATTTGTTGTAGTTACAGAATATACCACAGAAACTGAAAATGTAAGAATGAAAGATCAACTGAAACTGACTGTCGTGGTTTGAGGCTCTCAAACTCATGCAGTCACTCTCTCACTCATTCCCCTCTCTTTCTTCCTCAGTCTGAGGGGATGGGGAGGAGAATCAAAAGAAGGCAACTCCCACAGGTTGAGATAAGAACAGTTTAGTAACTAAGGTATAACATAAATCACTACTGCTACCACCAATAAT